>BGPR01003913.1:96141-110365 GCA_013235015.1 Araneus ventricosus
ATATATATGTTGTTCATATTGGTCTTCAAATGTCTCTGTTTCAGTTTAGAAATGCTTTTTTTGCCGTTTGGGCTTCTTTTTGGGGTAACAGCTTGTTTTAACGGTTATTTGTTAGCTTTTAGCAGACAAAAGCACTATGAATATCGCTGAAAAGCATGATATATACTTCAGGGTGTTCACTTTAATATTGGCCTAATACCCGATATATTAGCTGTTAGAGATAGGCATATACTTCCAATAAGAAAAATGCATTAAGTGACGCAAAGGATTATATTTTATGTTATTTGAGTCACTAAATATTCTGCTGAAAAAATTGCGTTGTCTAAATTCTCATGCATTCAAGATGGTGGCATGGAGTAAAATTCTGTTAACTTCTCAAACAATAAAAAGGTCTACTCTCCTAATTAAACGAGTCGGAAGAAAGTCTTCTATCGAAACGAGTTAGAACGTAACTGAAATTGAAGGAGTTATGGGAGCAGTGAATTTCATAATTTTAAACCAATCACCAATCAGGCCAAGAGAGAAGAATATGTAGATTTCGTAATTTATTCAGCAATACATTTATTGAGCTAAACGACTTAAAATACAGTTCCTCATGTCAGGTAAAGCATTCTTTCACCTGGAAGTACATGCCCATCTCGAGTGGATTAGAAATTAATTATTGAGCCATAAGTAAATTCGACACCCTGCGTATGTACACATTTACTTTAAATTTAGCAAGAATAATGACATTTACAACTGTCTCTTGAATCTATTAACTTCGTTTGACTGTTTTATATTTCCATTTCCCTTTAAAATGCGTTGATATTAAACACATAGCAATTTTGTTTGTAGTGATTTTTTATGTGTCCGTACCAGTATACTAAATGATAATTGAATTTAGGAATGTATAGACATCGAATAAAATTTTCCACTTTTTGATTTCTCAGAAGTAAAGCCATCAGTTTTAAAGTGGACAGCCTTTGAACATATGGACAGAGAATACAATTATCGAATGTCTAATGAAGAAGCCGAAGGGACCTCAGATGATACCATCCAGTGTGTTATTTGCTGGGAAACGGTCAGTGGCTTGAACAAGAAATCGCTGCCCTGCTCCCACCTATTTCATGAGAAATGCATTAACGAGTGGCTCGAGAGATCTAGAAGTTGCCCAGTATGTCGGTCCTCCATACATGGCATGAATAACTTTTTGTGTATGGTTACAACTTGGATAAGGGCTGCAACATGGCTTACTGAAACTTTATCTTTATATATTTATCGCATTTTTCTTTACTTTCTAAACTTCTTTTTTATGTTCAATCAGACTCATGCTGAGGTTGAAATTAGTGGAGTGGATGGACAGAGAAGATCTGTTCTATACATTACTCATACTCACACAACTTTGGACGGAAGCGGCTTCATTCGATATCGGAGGACTACAGTTACTCGTTGTAAGGTCGAGTAATGTGAGAAGTTACTAATAAAGAACAAATTGAATAAGAAATACAAAGGAAATTTGCGTTGATATATGGAAATTTGTTGTGAACGCTTTCTGAATAGATCAGTGCAAGTATTTTAGATAGTTTCAGTGCTAATCAAAATATTCTACGTCTTGCATCAATGTTTTTGTTTTATTGACATACTTCTTGCATAACAGAGAGAAAAAATCATATTTTCCATTCCACAGCAATTCAATGAAATGTATTTTATCAATGCTACAAGTATTGTGTTCGTTTATTTTGTTATTTTATTATTATTCAAAGAACTATAAGGCAAATTAAAGAATCTTTTTATTTGATTTTTGTGTGATTTGATTTTCTTCTTAAAATCATGTTCTTTAATCAGATTTAATTACAAGCTACCGCACACCCTTGCTACATGCGATAAGCTTGTGATTTATCTATTCTCTAACTATTATAAAACTCTGTGTAAATATTGTTTTAAAGAGATTGATAATTAAATTAGATATTAATATGAAATACTTGTTTTATGATTTTATCCGTCGTTTTCAAGAAAAATCTACGGCGCGGACCCAAAATGGGCCTTTTTTATGTTTTATTTAGAGTAGCTTTTGATAGGGTCATCAGTTGTCAATATAGAGGACTACATTTCGCGTATACGCAACAAAACATTATTTACTACAAATGCTGATATTTCTCGTAATTTTCAAATTTTAATACAAAGTTTCTTTTACGTATTGTCCAGTATTCTGTAAGTTTCGTATAATTCGAAAGAAGCATGTTATAATCAAAAAACATGTGGAGTTGGAAATTTTCAATTTAATATCGATTTTTACTTATATTCGGATAAATATTTTTATTGTATCACTTTGTGTCCTAGTAATACTCCTCTAGCTCTATGAAATGATACCAGAATCAACCTCCTAGCTAAACGCGTTTCCACGCTACACTTATTTATAATCTTACATGAAGCTAATTCATAACAAGCACGCGCATGCATCTACACTCGTACGATGACGTCGCAAGCAAAACAAATGCTATGCAACAAACTCTTACAGATATGATCTATCCGTTGTGGGGTGAACCATTCTTTTCGCATTATTAGTCGGGTATCTGACGTTATTTTGTCACACAAGAAAGTTCGACCGACTGTCACTGTGATAAGCGGAAAGAGGCTTTCACGTCAAAAAGTTGGAAAAATCTATGTTAGTAGGAAAAATCTATGTACAAGAATTTCAACATGTTTATTGATTGGCCACTTTTGTAATTGCTTTCATTTTTGCTGTGTCTGAACTTTGGAAATATATCTTTGTGTTGGTTGATCATTTGACGATTTGGTGTTCCGGACTTTTGTTGATGTTTCAGATTATCTGTCTTTATTGTAAATGCTCTGGAGTTAAATGTTTTTGGTTGTTTTTTTGGTGCATTTGTATTCAGCATCTCAACGGATAAAAGCTGGCGGATTCGTTGTTCACCTGCCGGTCTGTTCAAGGCCTGAATATTCAATTTCACCGGGGCCCCCCCCCCACCAGATTTTGAGCAATATAGCCTTAATATGGCTGTTGTGCCCTAAAACCTGCTGCAAACAAAAATCAAGGCCAGACACCCTTTAGGGTCGGATGGCTGGTCGGGTAAGGGTACAAGAAATGGCTTCGATTAGAGAAGTGTTCTAATTTGATTATTATCCAAAAATTCTTGACATAATATATCAAATCTAAGACTATTTAGGAGCAGAAATTCATTGCCAAAAAGTTTCACTTCATTGGGCATTAATCGCATGCAAAGTGAAGAGCCAAGAGCTATTCAGATTTTCATCGCGCATTTTTTAGATCATATCGATTTATTTTCGCAATAAAACTTACAGCCTGATTCACTCTAAGAAATGGTTTGGCCGAATTCATGAGCTTTAATATCTCCGTTACCATCAGAGCAGATTGTGTCGTTATGCTTTTTTTTTATTTATGAGAGAAAGAATTGAGTTAACAAGTGGTCGCACTTTTCTTCTATTGGCTTGAAAAGGTTGAAGAGCTTTCCAATTTTTCTGGCCAATCTCCGTTTTGAGAGAATATCTGGGATTTCCCCTTAGAGTAGTGTTAGGACAATGACGGTAATTTAGATTCTCTAGTTTTAATTTTAGATCTTTCTGGATGCGATATTAAAATATCCGTACAAAAAATTTAATCTAGATTCTATTTACCAGAGGAAGACTGATAACTTTGCTAGCGAGTTAGTTACTCGGTCATCTTCTGAATTTTCAGGATGCATGATCTTTGGATCATGCTTGATCCCATGATCGAAAGGCTTTTACCCTGAATTAATCATAAGAGGTTAATTTTATAAAACTTATTTTCTAAAGAAATGCAGAAAAGAATCGGTAAGTTTCTTTCTAGAAAATATTTTTATATTTACTTTTTAAGGCGCTTTAAAAGGGGACTTGGCACCCCCAAATTTTTTTCTACAATTTTGATCAAACTTATTCAATTTTGTAGTAGATAGATGTAAACTGTGCAGAAACTGAAATTTCTAAAATGTTTTTCATTTTGAAGAATTACAAATTTAAAAATTTTAATTTTTTTTTAATTAAGGCTTTTTTTAAAAATGCTTCTTTCTTCTCATATAACTTTTAATATTTTTTCTCGAAACTTTTTTGAAAGAGACCTTTCAATGTACTTAACAGAAGTAGGGATCAGATTTTTGATATCTACATTAGTTTCAGAGAAAACAAATTTCGTGAAAATTTTTGGAAAATATCAGAATTTTTCATTTTTGTGCATTTAAAAAAATTTCTAATCAAAATTTTTACAAATCCATCCCTAATTCTATTAAGCATGCATTTGTGAGTGAACAGAGAAAATTTCAAGTAATTAGAGGAAAACAGCTTTAAAGTTTTAAAAACAATAAATTTGTAATATAAACAACTTATATCAAGCTAGTTTTTTTTCAGAGCAATAACCTGACATTTTCGAGTCCTAAGTTATCAATTTTATTAATATTTATTATTACTTTAATTATTAATTAGCATTATCATTTATAGGGATAATCAGAAACATATCATTGACAGTGAGAAATTTTATTGACAGTGAGAAATTCAAACAAAAAGAGAAGCGAAAGCAGTGATGATGAGGATGATATGCTTAATAAATAATAAAGAAGCGAAAACAGTAAAACAGTAAACAAACAAAGATTAAACCGCTACTGTTTGAAACAACTATCTTGCTTTGCTTTCATGGAAAAAATTATAGGGCTTTGCAACTTGCACATGAAATATGCATGATTTAAACATTGGAAGTGGGCGTGGTACGTGATAAAATGTTAGACAAAATAACCTCATATCTCACTAAATATTACTCTGATTGTTTTGAAACTTTCAGATTATTAAGTCAAGGGATCAAGAATCATTTTCCACTCAATATTTGAAAAGCTATATTTTCATTGATTTTCCGGAATTCTTACAGTGCCAAGTCCCCATTTTCGATGTTTAAGGTTAGGGTGCGGAGAGTGGTAAGGAAGTGGAATGGACGAGTTTTCTGGTTTGTTTACAGGCTTGTAATACGTATTTCCAACGTAATGCTAAGTCAAAGGGTCTTCAAAGCGGAAGTCCAACATCAAGCAGATAAAGTCAAGGTTTTTAATGTAAGTAAACAAACCAGGCAACTCGTCCATAGTGCTCTCTCCTTTTCAAGTCGGTGGCTTCGGCACGAGAGATTCGCAGGTTTGAGACCTCATACGATTTTAACTTCGCTGTGTAAAGGCTCATGGTGAAACTGAAATCAGTTTTGGATCAAACTTTCTACCACTGATCAGATGTCATATTTGTAAGCCTGGTCTTCGGTTTAAGTGTCGCATTAGGTGTTTACTCTTCAGGAATTTTCAGAGCTGCGCATTCTTGTACCAAAATCCATGAAATATTCAGTGGTAGGGCAAGATAGACTTCCGAAAAAGGTTGCAAATGATAATGTCGATATTTGGCTGAAAATGTAATGGAGACAAAGGGATTGAAGTCTGAAAAATTTCATGTTGCATAGGGAATTTTTGAAAATTAATACATCTTCAGAATTCTCTGGTAGGGAACTTGATTCTTCTTTTATACCCAAAAACTTTCGAAACGATGGGAAAGGAATTTATAAACACCTCCGGGAACAAATTTGTTCTTGAAGATCTCGATCGAGATTGATTCCATTGTTTTCGCTTTCAACAATCTCATTTATTTGATTTGATAAATGAACATCCCATGAGAATTCATCTAAGAAACTTAACTGAAACCTGTAACGTCTATATTTATAACGACATTACTACAGTCGAGCATCTGGAGACGTTGCTCTCTTTGCATCCCATGATGTTCCTTTTCTCTACAGTCCCTTTACTTACAAATTTGCAGGCTGTTGTATCACGGGATGTTTCCTTCCTTAATAACATTCTGGCTGCCTTTACTTGCCACCTATTACCAACGAATCTCGATACATTAGAGGATAAATAACCGCCTGCTATTGTAATAATTGGTGATTTTAACGGCTAATGTACCCTCTGGGCATTGAAAATGTTTCTCCTTGTGGAAGTCAGATTGTGGAATTCATTATAACTGCTTAACAATTGAACACACACATATTTTCACCAAAGAAGTAGAACTTTAGAGAATGGATACATATCTGTACGCCTTTTTCTGTTTACTCTAATTTTAGAGTGGGACAAACTTGCGTGACAGTGACTTTTTCGTTTTGGATCGTCTAAAAAGAAGAGTCTTGTGTATAGCGTCATGGGCTGTTTCATTTCAAAACGCTGACTATTCACGTTTTACTTCGAAAGCATTGGATAACGCGGAAAATGGTGGAGAGTGGGTGTCTAAATTTGTTGTTGTCAATTTAGTAACTCTCACCATTATGTAGTGTGCAGATGCTACTAAACCAAAATCGGGATTAGGAACAGTCAAACGTAAGAAATCACGATAAAATGGATACTGAACAAATACAAACTGGATCTCAGAACAGCCTGAATTCATTTTAGAAGGCCGCTAATTTGTTCAAAGAGTCAAAGCATCGCACGGCGAATTAAGAGACAATTTCTGAGAAGCTGTTAGATTAAAAGTTTTTTCAAGATCAACTTCACAGCTGCAAAAATATGTGGAGCGTAGAAGGTGTGTGGTGTATACCCTGATAATTCCATTTCTTTTATGAAAAAGTGGAAAAGGCGATTCAAAGTGTTCAGGAAATTGTCTGTTTTTGAAACAGCTTTTGTTCTGTGTATTCTCAGCAATCAGTTACTCGGAAACTTTCTGTGTAGAAAAAGAAATACATAATTCATTAACTTAATCTTTCGGCCGAAAAATAATTTGTCCTATAATTCTGATCTTACCATTTTGGAGTGTCGCAAGATGTTTCTCCGAGGATACAAAAATCTGACCTATTATATTGATCTTGCCATCTTGGTGTTTCGCACACAAAACTAAACCTGCTTCCGATGAAATATCTAGTACTGCAGTATTTACCAGATATCTTCTCTTCATGTTTTACAGGATATGGGGAATGTTATTTTCTGATAAGTGGAAATTTGCGATCGGAGTTAGTACACCAGAGCCCGGTAAAGGACCTTCAAGATTCTTTTTTGATATCGACAGGTCACCCTGACCGTTTGCTTTTGCAAGGGTATTTTTATTGCCTACGCCGACCCTGCTTAGCCAAAGGGTGTAAGGAATAGGCTTGAAAAAAATAGAAACGCACATCTTGCTATTATCTTGGAGCAAAATTAATGTATTTCTCCATTTTAATGTGGTTTCCGAAAGAAAAGCGGAACGACTCAAAATACCTTGTCCGCGAAATTTTATATCAATCGATAGAAAATTTTATTTCACTATTTTAGAACTATTAAATTTGAAATTAGAACGACGATTACTCTTTTAAATTTAAAATTACTGAAATTTAGGTTCTCTAACAATGAAATAATGCTGTTGAAGGTCTCGTAGTGCTACGGCCCGAGTTTTATTGTTGATGACGTCAAAGCGTTACCGAGAGATCTGGGCTTTTATATTAGTAATATAATAATAATAATTATTATTAACAATGTAATTAATAACTTTAAAAAATAATTTATTTTTTAAATAAATTATTTTATTTTTAAAAAATTTTCTTTTTTATGTTGAATTCTTTGCTAACTTTACTATTTTTTATGGACAGCGTTATTTGCAGGCACTATAGCAATGGATAAAACGTTATTTACATATATTTTCCATTCTATTATTTTGAACATTTATGAATTTTAGATGAGTGTACACCATTTTAATATTTTTAGGGCTTAATTATCAGTTAATCTTTAAATTCAATTAGACATTCCATACGGGTGGCGCAACCTGTTAGGGAATTTGAGAACAAATCAGCACACATTTTCAACTTTATATTCTTTAATATGTAACGCATTTTGTTTTCAATATTGAATTATAAATTTATGAATAAAATGCAGAAAATAAGTAAAATTAAAAAAATCTACCTTTTTAGTACACTAATAAAAGTGTGTTTTTAAAAACAGCTTTTAATCTTTTTAATTTAGAACATTTGCAATTATTAAAAGGAAATTAGAATGAAAGTTATTTTAAATTTGTCTGATAATAATTTGGGTTTCGGAAAAGGAGTAAAATTAAAGAAAATACTGAATTTCACAGGTGTAACTTTTAAAAAAAAATCATCTGGAACGCAACTTGCCGCACAAGTTGCATACCCTCATGCGATAATAATATCCGACCCAAGTCGAACCCATGTTCTACTAATCGTGAAGCCGGTGCTCTAACAAACTTACCAACCAGACTTCTGCTTTGTGTCGTACGTGGACAGTTACTTTCATATTTTTAGCTCTGTTATTCGTTAAAACTTTAAATGGCAGTTAATTCAGCCCTTTTTCAAAGAATATTTACATTTTTGTAAAAGTTTTAAAACAATTTACATTGGTGTTAACTATTGACTTTGGATCTCCCTTAACTGCAAGGAGTTTTTAAAATTCCTTGATAATGAATAACACAAGTTTTAGGATATACGACTATGAATAGTCGTATATCTTGTCGTATATAATAGTCGTATATTGGATCTCCCTTTTCTCCGCATGAGCAGTTTTCATGTTTTCGAAGATTGAAGAGATGAAGGTACGAAGGGAAGGGCCCGTGTCCTGTAACGAACATTAGCTCTTTCCTATTCCATCCTACTGGCTTGTTTGTTAACTAGAAATTTGATTTTTGATTAAATATATGACTAATATATCAAAAATCACTTCAAAAAATATTTTGTTTACCCAAAATTAATTCAGAATCATGGGAAACCAGATAACAGAAACCAAAAGCATTTCCAGTGTTTCCTCTGAAATACTAAAAAGTCTCGCGAAATAACATTAAATTTCATTATCTCAAGTATAAAAAGAACAATCTTGTAGAAAATAGGGAAAATAAACTCCCCCCCCCCAAAGTGCTAGAGAATTATTTTGAATTTAACAGTACCTGCAAATAACGTTTTTTTCGTAGGTAAAGTACCCGCAAATAACGTTTTTTTCGATTCGGGTGGATGGAGGTGAATTTTATTTTCTTTAGAAAGGACAGAAACAAATAACAGGTACAAAAACAAATAATAATGAAAAAAGAAACATAAACTGGACAGAACAGCATAGGAAACAAAACAAAATGGAAAAAAATAAAAATACGTAGATGGGAAAAGAAAGAAGAGTCATAAGTAGCCGGAAGTGTGTGTCAGACTGGGTGGATGCGTGCTCAATGATTATTCTCTACAATGAGATTGTTCTTATCACATATGAAACGCATTAGGTGTCGAAGTCGGGATCTTGATAAGTTATTTGTGAGAATGTTTTTCAACCACTGTAATTTAAGTGACACTGTTGGAGTTTGGAAATGACAGGAGAGGGTAAACCAACATTTTGGGGCATAGTGCATTGGATCTCCCTTTTCTCCGCACGAGCAGTTTTCATGTTTTCGAAGATTGAAACGATGAAGGTATGAAGGGAAGGGCCCGTGTCCTGTAACGAACATTAGCTCTTTCCTATTCCATCCTACTGACTTGTTTGAGACCCTAGGCACTATATTGTGTGCACTGCGGCCAGTTTCTCCGTTGTCCCAGTTGTCTTGTCAGATGCTTAAAGCAGTTGACCTTATCTCAGACTTCAGGTAGGAAAGTGTCTTAGGGAGAAAGAAAGGGTCGCCTTTTGTGATGGCTTCTTTGGCTAACTGGTCTGCGCATTCATTGCTTAAATAACAGTCGTGGGTTTAAGGATTTTTTCGGTACTGGATCAGAGATTAATTTGGCTATTCAATCGAGGATTTTTCTTTATGATGCTTTTTTGAAATGACGAGATGAATGTCCATCAAATAAGTGCCAAGTGCATTTTAAATTTTAGACTCATTTCCTTTTGTTGTAGAAGATGCAATCAAATAATTATTTACTTTACATTTTTTCATAAACAGAACAAAAAAACAGAGTTATCAAAATTTTGCTTAAAATTATGCAGGATTACTTCTATTCTCGAGAATACAGCTGATATTTCGAAATATTTGATCGGTCAAGAAACCTTAAAAAAAGTAAAAAGTAATACCAAAGATGATGTTACAGGTTTTGGCACATCACGTAAATAACAGCATTTTCTTTGTGTGTCAGTGACCTCCGTAAAAGCTACTCTTCTTACTCTGCAGAGGACACCAAATTCATCATTTTCAAACTGTTACTTGACAAATGTTCCGAGCATCTTTAAATAGGATTCCTTTTCCTTAAGTGAAGAAATGAATGATCGAGAGCAATAGAAAGGATCTCGTGTGATGCCATCTTTGCTGAATATTCACACGTTAAAAGAAAAGAAATAAATGATAGCTTCCACCAAGTCATTACGTTTATTTGTGCTAAATCGAATGCGTTAAAAAGGATAGTTTGCTTATGCGGTTATGAGCTGAGCGGTTGCCGTTAAATTAGAAACACCCGGACATTATTTTAATTCTTTCGGGCCGAATAATAAGCATAATTGTTGGACATGGAGACGCCCGTATATGATATTATCCGAAGTCCTCGTAAGGGAAGATTGCGGAAGTTAGACCACATGCCCATTTTTGTAATGAACAATGACGGAGAATTAATACAAATAAAAAATTTATAGTTTTTGAAGCTTATTTTTTTTACAGCAATGCAATGACATTTTTAAGAAATACACTTTAAATCTAAAAAATACCGGTTCTCCTAATCTCTCTTCGAATCATCAGTTACTCTCTTCATATCAAAATGTTTGGAAAATCCGCCAAGAACCAGTCGAGGAACCCATCTTTCTTGCGAGATGAGCGTTTTTGCTTCGTCTCCTGACAGAAACGCATTGGATTGAATTTGGATGAAAATTAAGTTCAAATCGTTTATGTAGTAATCGTTTAGAGCAGTGCTTGTTTGGAAAATACATAAAAGAAAAAATATAAATTAGGAAAAAATTGTTATGAGAAATGAGTTATATTTTGTGACAGAAAAATTCCTGAGGTGTTGTTCTTTCTGCTTTAAAAAGTTGGACTTCAGTTGATTTCAAGACGTGCGGGGGGGGGGGAAGAGAAAACCTTCATTTTGATTTATTTAGAAAACTGTTATTTTTTGTAGTCTTAGGAATACTAATACAGTGAAACCTCTCTACGTTGGACATTGTACGACAACTTAATTGATATAATTTTAAAGGTAGTTTCTTGCATTTTCAGGTGCTTTATTTTTTTTATTTACACTTTGCAATCTGTCTACATTAACGTAAAATACGCGTAAGATTTCTACATTTTTCGTCCAGCAGCATGCTAATTGGCTGCAGCATGTGCAGCAGCAGCAGCATGCTGATAAAAATAATTAAAATATAGCAACGATACTTTTTGAGTTTACTGGATTATTTCATTATATACTTAATATCTTGAGGATTTTACAGATATCACAGAAAATCTGATTAAAAAAAAGAAGAAAATAAGATCCAATTAGATATTTTCTTAGCTTTCCAAAATAGAAGAGAAATTAGCAATTAAATATTTGTTTAAACAATGAAAACTGTTTGAAATGCGTTTCAACAATGAAAAGTGTTGTAGTAAATTTTGCCAAAAAATAATTTTTCAAAATTTATTTGAATTAGAGAAAGAATCTTACGGGAACTTTATTGATATCATTGGAAAGATAATCTTTTAATATTAAGGTGGTGTAAAAATCATTCCTATGCTGTAATCTGTTTGGAAGTTATGAAGGAAAACTCCGAAATTTCGCTTAATTTTTAATTAATTAAAAGTCTAATTAAAATTTTAAAAAAACGGCCCCGATGTGCACTTTCCCACCCTCTAAATAATTTTCGTGCCAGAATTTTGCAGATCTAGCTCCTGTCCTGAAAAGCGCCAACACACACATATTCTCCTTTATTATTAGTAGTAGAGATTTCGAATTGGCTATAATGCTTTTTGTAGGCTAAAATAAATTGAAAGTTTATGTTCATCAGACAGCTCCCGGATTTTTGAAATACTCAACAGATATTCGACATCCAAAAATCCGCTTTTCTTAGACTCCGGTTACATATCAAAAGCCATTATTGTCCAGTTTCAATAGTGTGAAGCTTGCACTTATATTATTGCAGTTTCATATTATTGAAACGTGTCAATTCCTCAGAAAAAAGATAAAAATTGAAAACGTCTCCTTAATTGTTGCAAAATGTATTATTGCAATTTGTATAAATACCGATAAGATACAGATACTGGTACAGATACAGGTAAGATATTCAGATACATATCTAAATATCTCTCGCTGTATTTATAATTTTGGACATTCCCAATCTCAAAAATGTATTTGTGAAAGTATATTTTCGAAAGTATATTAACTTCAAAATTACACTGTAGATCGCCAATTAAAATTTTTTCCTTCTTAATGTAGGTAACGGGGATTTTCTCATCAACGACATTCTTGACTTGGCTCAGATATTACAATCACGTCTCGTTGGAACATCTGGCCTCACGTTCAAAGTAGGTCTTGGAAAATTTCAGAAGTCTTCGTTATTGGTTGCGAAAAATTCAATTGAATCATCCTCTGTGAAATTCCAAAAAATTGAGGTAGGTGGTGCTGCTTGTTAAACGACGACATTTTATATTTATTTTAGAATATATTTAATTTATAGGGAATTTGAATACTGATTTCGTAATTGATTGGACTTCTTGGTTATAATAATCTGAGTCATTTTAGTTTTGGTTAGGCATCTTTGCGTATTTTTGTTTTTTCACTTTATTGTTATGCGGTACGTGTTACTATTTTGAGATTCCGAGGGTGCGCGGCTTCCAAAGTTGAAATTTCCCAACTTGCCTATTCGAAAACCCGACTCTGGGCTCCAGCTTCTGGTGTACGCTAGTCTGCTATCTTGGAAGTAGGAGGTTGCTGGAAGATGTGCTTGGGTGGTTGCGCATTCCTTTGGGCTTGAAACCGAGTCCATGATTTTCAGCGAGTAACTTTAGTGTTCGAGCCTGGAAGTGGACGTAGGTGCTTGAGGAGCGTGTTTCGTTATATAGGTAAGCTTTAGAGAGAAGTAAGCTTTAGAATTTGTTTAAGAACCTATTTAATTTAAAGAAATTTTGCAATATTTGCTAATGAGGTGTTCTACCTGTTGTAATTGTATTATTTTATTGTAATTGTACTATTTTCAGTGTAAATGTATTATTTTCATTAGAACATGACTCACTTGCGATCTTTGTCACTCTTTCTGTTACACGTCATGGGGATAAAAAGTCTTATAAAGACAAATGAACAGAACGCGCTGCCTAAGATATAACAACGTATCATTAAGTTGAGGAGAGAAAACTTGAGCTGGTTCTTTCGTAGAATTCGTTTTATAATGGGAACGCTATGTCAATCATTTCATTTTGTATCACAATGAACAATTTGAATCAATATTCGATCGAAGCAGCAGATCGACTTGCAAAATCGGTAAATGAGAACACAGAAAAGTGGCAAATTGTTGTTGAAGAAAATCTCATTGTCGCTATCAGAAAGAAGTATAATGACATGCAAATATTTTCAGGACATCTGGATACAGTAAAGAAAAAACATAAACTCATGAACAAAACAAGGAAAGGTGATGTTCTTTTAAGTAAATTTCGAACTAATATGCTTCCTACTAATAAGCTCCTTCATAGATTCAATATCGTCTCTTCTCCTAACTGTGAATTTTATGTCAACGCGGAAGAAACTATATCACACATCCTTTTTCATTGTCGAAGGTACCGGATCCACGAGTTCAGCTCTTAAAAGAAATTCAAGATATGAACCCTGTTTACTCCGATACATCCCTCCAAAGCCTGTTTAATTTGGACACGAGTGCCAAAATCAAGCTGAGAGCACTTAAAAAATTCTTTCTGTCCTTCAACCTCTTTTAGCTCGCTTTTTTCCCTTCTCATTTTATTTGTTTAAATGTTATTTGTTTTATGTAATGTATTTTATGTCATGTATTAAATGTTATTTGCTAAATGTAAAATTAATTTATGTTTAAATGTTATTTATTAAAAGCAAGAGGAAAAAATAAATAAAATAATAAAATAATAATAAATAAAAAATAAATGAAATAATTGAAATAAAAAAAATAAAATAATAAAATAATAAAATTCCGAAATAGCAAAAGCTCTTGCTTTTGCTATTTCGGAACAGCTTTGACTTGGCTAATCTTGTATTGGCGACTTTTTTCGCCTAACCGAACAACGTATCATTAAGTCGCCAAAACAAAATATCGCCAATGGGGTTCTATTTCGAAGTTGTTGAAAAAAGACACCAAAACAAAAT
>BGPR01003913.1:111758-124478 GCA_013235015.1 Araneus ventricosus
TATATATATATATATATATATATATATATATATATATATATATATATCAATATCATGAAAGTCAAAAAATATTAAAATAAAATGGAGAGACTGTAATAAATCGGTAAAAGCGTATAGATGCTCATCAGGGTAAGTAAAATCTATACGAACCGTTAAAAAATTAGTGAAATCATAATGTTTAATATATATTCCACTTTCGGCTTTTTCTTACCGCAGATTGTTTTCTTGACATTTTGTTTTTTGAATGTTTATTTTGCATATGTTGCTTTTACATTTCTGCTATGTTTGTTTCGTATTTGTTATATACCTATATATATATATATATATATATATAACTAGGGGGCTCTGCCCCCTGCTCGCTAAAGCTCGCCAACCCCCAGGAGGATTGCGTTGCAATCCTCCCAGGTTTGCTACGCAAACCTTGCTCGCTTCGCTCGCTTATTTTAACGTTTATTTGTTAGCTGTTAGCAGATATCGCTGAAAAGCCTGATATATATAATTCAGGATGCTCATTTTAAAATTGGCCTAATACCTGATATATCAAATGTTACAGTTAGACATATACTTCCAATAAGAAAAATGCATTAAATAACGTAAAGGATAATATTTTATGTTGTTTGAGTCAATAAATGTTCTGCTGAAAAAAATAACTTCCTAAACAATAAAAAGATCCACTCTTCTAATTAAACGAGTTAAAAGAAAGTCTCCTATCTAAATGAGTTAGAACGTCACTGAAATTAAAGGAGTTATGGAGTAGTAAATTTCATAATTTTAAACCAATCACCAAACAAGCCAAGGCTCTGCATTGATTGGAAGATATTTCTCAAGGCGTTCCTTGAAATCGTCTAAAATCATCTAAAACAGTGATATCCAAAGCTTCATTACTCGATCAGCTTTAGTCGTATAATAGTAGAGCCTTTTTTTTGTTTGAAACGTTAGTGAATCAAGAATATTTAAATTTCGTAATTTTTCAAGCAATACATTTATTGAGTTAAACAACATTATATAAAGTTCTTTATGTCAGGTAAAGCATTCTTTCATCTGGAAGTACATGCCCATGACAAGAGGTTTAGAAATTAGTTATTGAGCCATAAGCACATTGGGCTCTCTCACATTTAACTTTAAATTTGGCAAGACTAATGATATTTGGAACTGTCTCTTGAATCTATCAATTTCGTATGACTGTTTTATCTTTCCTTTTCCCTTTACATTGCGTTGATATTAAACACATAACAAATTTGTTTGAAGTGAAATTTTTTGTCCCTTGCCAGTATAATAAAGTATTACTGAATTTGGGAACGTATTGACATAGAATAAAATTTTCCAATTTTTGATTTCTCAGAAGTACAGCCATCAGATTTAGAGTTGATACCCTTTGAACCTATGGACAGAGAATACGATCATCCAGTGTCTAATGAAGAAGCCGAAGGGACCGCAGATGATACCATCCAATGTGCTATTTGCTGGGAAATGGTCTGTAGCCTGAACAGGAAATCGCTGCCCTGCTCCCACGTATTTCATGAGAACTGCATCAACAAATGGCTCGAGATATCTAGCAATTGCCCGGTATGTAGGTCCTCCATCTATGGCATGGTTAACGTGTTGCGTAACTATACAATTTGGACAAGGGCAATAACATGGCTTACTTATATTGTACAATTTTTTATTATTCTAGCTTTTTCTTACTATATCGACTTTTTTTTTTTATGTACGCTCTGTCTCTTGATGATGCTGGAAGCAATGGAGTAAATATTTGGAGAGGGTTTGTTACTCAAGTCTCACTCTTTTTCGAACGGAAATGGCTTCATTCAGTATCAGATGACTACAGTTACTCGTCGCAGGTTGTAAGGTCGAGTAAAGTGAGAAGTTACTAATAAAGAACAAATTGAATGCAAAATACAAAGGAAATTTACGTTTATACATCGAAATTTGTTGTGAACGCTTTCTTGACGCGCAATGCAATGATTTTAGATAGTTTCAACGCTAATAAAAAAATCTTGCATCGATATTTTTGTTCTATTGAAATACGTCTTGCATAATAGAGAGAAAAGAAAATTTCATATATTTTCCACTGTACAGCAATTCAACGAAATGTATTTTATCAATCCTACAAGCATTGTGTTCGTTTATTTTGTTATTTCATTATCATTCAAACAAATTTAAGGCAAATTAAAGAAATTTTTTATTTGATTGTGATTTGATTTTCTTCTTATTCATGTTCTTTAGCGAAATTTAATTTAAATCCTTCATATATTTTTACAAAAAAGTTTAATAATTTCTCTGAGGCGAAACAGCAAATTCCACATCTAATGAAACTAAAAAATATATAAATGATACAAATATATTATAATATATTCTATAAATCATTTTGAAAAATGTGATTTAATTTATTTTGAGCGCTTAAGTTCTAGATTTCATTTCTATACTAGGGGGCTCTGCCCCCTGCTCGCTAAAGCTCGCCAACCCCTCAGGAGGATTGCGTTACAATCCTCCCAGGTTTGCTACGCAAACCTTGCTCGCTTCGCTCGCTATAATGAAGACACTGTGTGTCCTAGAAGCTATTCTAAAATCTTCATATATTTATATATATATATGAATCAGCTTTATTTTGCTTCCGATGCTTTAACTTAAGTCGGCACAGAATAAGATTTTTTTAGCCTCAAAAGATATTTTCTTCAAATAAAGACTTACAAAGTAAAGCTGATTTCCTTTTAAATGCTTTCACCTTAATAAAAGAAGGAATAAGAGATTTTTTGGCCCTGAAAGGACGTTTTTTATATAGTGAAGCATCAGGAACCTCCCCATAAACACAATTAAATATTTCACATTTTGGAACTATCATGAAACAGATTCAAGATTGTGCTGTACAAGAAAGCGGAGTATATATATATTCAATAAATTCCTATATATAAATAATATACAACATTAGAACAAATTAAAATATAAAGCAAAAAAAATACACTTGACAATCAACCACAGAAAACTTCCCACTAAACACAGTTAAATAGCTACATTTTGGAGCTACCACGAAACAGATTCAAAGATCATTATACACAGAAAACATAAATTGTACGAAAGAAGGGATATAAATATTCAATACATTCATATATATAAAAATAATATATACAACATTAGAAGATTGTGCTCTACAAAAAAAATTGTAATAAAGTAGGTATATTCAATCTACTCAGATATAAAATAATATACAACATTGAAACAAATTAAAAAATGTAATGCACAAAATGTATCTGTAATTTTTATATTTACACATAGTAAATAGTGTACACCATTAGTATCATAAAAAGTACTATCTGGAATATTCACAAAACTTCCCTATAGCACAATTATGGTCACTTACAGTGAAAATATATCTATAGGATAAATAGTCTATTACAAACGGTGCCCAAAAAAAAACATATAATCTATATATTTACGTTGTAATTATTGACAGCCAATCGTTCTCTGAGATAGGCGTGAAATAAGGCCTCTAGTTAAGGTGGTTCTGAGCACTTTATTTAATGTTTACCGTTGCAAAGGTAATACAGTAATTATCATTCACCATAAACGGCGTAGATTAAGTTCATACAGGTGAAGAGATATATCTGGGATAAGGTGTCGCAATAGAACATGTGAAAGATCGATCTCTACTGATGATTTTATGTTGCACGTAATGAATGGTGCCTGCCAATGGTGTCATAGAGGTTAGCGGATGTTCATATCAGACTTCCTATATACACAATTTATGGGAATTTCAGAGTTTGGCGACACGACAGTGACAGAATCAAAGGATCTTACTCGAGAAGACCACATACAACTGACCATAGCTAAAGCTGGTTTAGATTAGATCTAAACAAATTTTATCAAAAGTTTGTCCCTGGGCTTTATTTATGGTCTCATTGAAAGGCTAATCTAATGGGGAAATTGTTTGCCTTGAATTGAAAGGCAAATTACTATCCAAGATGGAATGAGAGGTATTCGAGGTATGTGATACAGGATTCATTGTTATTATCAGCACTAATTTTTTTTGCAACTATGACATTTTCTGCAATTGAATTACTTTTAGTCTCGTACCATTGCACAGACCTTTAGAAGGTACTAAATTTCTTAGTAGCATAATGATAGCTCCTAGTTTTAATCTTAATTTGTGGTGTCATTCCAGTTGGGAGGTTAAACTATTTAAAATTCCTCGGTGTATGCAGGTTGGTCTTGCAGGTCATTACTTACTATAATATCTATACTCTCATAAATCACTTCATTTCCCTGGCACATACACTCCAGGATACAATTATTAATTTGTTGATAAATCGTTTGTTGCAGCTGGTGAGAATAAGCTCGACCTTTAGCTCTTCCAAAGTGTCCTGTATTTTAAAATCTATGTCCACTAAAGAGTTGTTAGACAGGATCTTGAATTTCTGAATAGCAAAATAGGGCAATAAGATTTCTCTCCCTTTTCACCCCTTCACCTTCACCAACATGTAAGCCAACTCGCAAATTCTTTTCAGAATCAAAAGCAAGCATGTTTTCCAGTTAATTTCATAATGAAAAAAAAAATCAGACCAAAGTCTATGTTTTTTAATGCAGCTTAGAACTGTTAAAGATCAGGAACCTCTTAAAATGACTGGAAGGACTTGACAAAAATCTCCACCTAGTAAAATTATTTTTTCCACCAAACGGTTCATCACATTTAGTAAGGTCTTTCAGAAGTCTATCGAGCAGCTACACTGGTGTAAGAAGTGAAGGAATTTAAGACTTGGTCGTAACCATTTCAAGCAAATTTATTAATACACACGCATGATCGTGCATGGCCTCGTTAAGGTCTGAAGTTATGGAAAACAGCGGTTGCAGAATAAACAAAAAAATGGGTTAATGGGGTATGGTTCACTCTTACAGATATACAGGCCTTGCAGCGTGACTTCATGCCAAAATAAGGCAGTTTATCATTTCCCTGTATTGGTCACTCGTTTCAACAACGCTGTTTTCATTTCCTGGATGGTTCTCCGGAGGTTGCGAGTTGCAATTGCCCTCCCCAAGCCCTCTCAGACATGCTCTATAGGGTTGAAGGTCTGGAGATCTGGCTGGCCAATCCATCCGGCAGAATATCCTCACTCTCTAGAGATTTGTCGACCAGAAGGAAGCTCTGCAGCTCGCGTTATCGTCCATTAAAATCCAACTCAGGGCCAACTGCACCCCTGAAAGAGGCAGAACATAGGGGCTCAAGATCTCATCCTATACCTCACACCAGTCACAGTGCCTCTTTCAAAGACATGGAAGTGTTCGGCCATCCAACATGATGCCTGCCCAGACATTAAACCCCCTCCGCCATAATGAGTCGATTTCGCGGATATTGGAGGTAATGGCAGGTCCCTGGTTCTCTCCATGAACTACGGCGAGAATCAGTGTTTAGGCTGAACCAGGACTCTCAGTGAAGAGAACGGTCGCCCATTGATCCATGCTCCAATCTCTATGCTCTCTGAATCATGCTAAGAAACGGACTTCCTGTTCGTAGAGTGGGCAGGACGTCTTCTTGCAAACAACCCTGTCTCGCCAGAAGTCTTTTGACAGTCACCCTTGATACACGGGTTCCTGTGGCTGCATACAAGTCAGGGGAGGCTGAGAATAGCACCCTGTTACGCCTCACTACTGTGGACAAATAACGATCTTCTGTGGCCGTGGTGGCTCTTGGGCGACCTTGCCCAGGCTTTCTCTCGATGGATGCGGTATCCTGGAACTGTTTTCCATAAGTTGCACACGACGCTGGAGCGTTAAGATTGAACTCTGTGATCTGGACTTGAGATTGGCCTGCTTCCCAGCCTCCCCACAATTCATACCTCATTCCATCATCTAAACGTTGGTGGTTACTCATTTTTTCACTGTTACAATTTGAATTTTACCGATTGCTGCAAAATAACACCAAGAGAATTCGCCGAAGTGTACTTCTTGAACGAAATGCGTCTTACCTTACATACGCGCTTATCAAGTACTGTTTCTCCTACTATCGCCTACACACACAATACGCTTACGTATTTGACATTACAAGATTTGCATTTTCGTCTAGAAGCAGTGGTTTTACATTCAGTTCAGTTCTTTTCATGAGGAATTCGATAAAATGTACAGAATTCTCTTGTTTATTTCACCAGTGTAAAGGCATGAACATGTGTCATTGGAGCTTCATCCCAGACAATTACCTTAGCATCAATAAAATTTTAGCTTCTGAGGTGTTTGGTTTCAAATTACCTGTTGAAGTGGCATCCGATGGAGATTTTTAAAAAAAATAGAGTAAGACAGTTCTGCCTCCCGCCCAACAATGTAGCTGCTATCCCGGTTGATGCTACAGCAATGAAGCGATCCTTTTCCTCTAACTGCATGCAATGGAGTCAAATACACAAAAGTTTGCCTGTTCCTTGGGACCATCAAGAAAAAACACTTTGGCATATCGTTTGATACTCATATATCGCATGTATCCTTTATAGACATATCTTTGTTCAGAATTTAATTTTTCAATATTTGCATTAGCCTTAGACTGCTCTTATAGCATCATAGGATAATCGGAAGGGTCACATTGTAAGTCTACTGATGGAATTCACTTTTCGTAAATTTAAACCATAAGACCCAGGAGCAGTTCATTTAATTCTGCAAGGGCGTAAAGGGGCCAGTTTCTTCCAGACCTATGCACAAAATCTTAAGAGAGGGAATTGTTTATGTTGAGTTAAGGTCAAGATATTTCTCAACCCCCAAAACCTAAAATTATAGCGAACAAAAGATTCGCGGAGTAGCTAGGCATTTGCATTCTGCCAAAGCTGAGAAAGAGTGTCATGCCAGTGCTGATCACCATCTAAGTGACACTTTTGCATGCCTCTTGAAAATTTCACACAGTATTCCATCAATAGTTTTTTAGATCGTTGAATCCACGCAGTTTTTCTTAATAATAGCATTCAGAAGGTAAAATCTTTCCAAATCCTGCACACTAACCCACAGGCATTCTTCCGATTACTTATTTGGCCCCCTCTTTGCCTCTTCTGCCATTTTGTAGAAGGTTTTATCAAATACATAATACTGAGGGATATCATCCTAATATAGTACTCATATTAGCCCCCATCAATAAGGTTCAATTTAAACCATGCAGTCAAAGTGGTATCTTTTTATAAACCCCGTTCAACTGCCATTTTCTTGCCCTTCTTTAAAAAAAATAGCCTGTTGTTCAGGCAAGTGAACTACAGATCTAAGTACTGTGTGAGATTTATCAGACGGCCACTGAACTCTTTCAAACGCCACGTTATCAGGGCACTAACATATCTCCCATCTAGAAATTTAAAATCTCATCATGATTAACAGTTATCATTTTTAATGTAATGGAGGCTGTATCATGACCTTTATAAGCATATTTATATAAATATTTGTACTTTTACAGATGCAAACTTCTACATTGATGTGTGCATTTATGAATTTTAGATAATACGGATTATATGGTACTATCAACGGTTATCAATGTAATGTTGCTTACTATAAATGGTTCTATACACGTCTTTTGTAAACTGGATAGCCGATACATTTTCCTCATCTCCTCTCTGAATGCTTTTGGGAACTGTTTGGGGCATTCACCATCTCATGCATGGGACATTTGGATTTATAATACCACAGGGGTATGGACGCCACATTTAGTTACTACATTTCAAAGCCTTCGATTAACATTAATCATTTGGTAATTCTGCACTAACAAATTATCTATGTCATCTTTAGTACGAATTTTGGAAGAATCCAATGTTAGTAAAATGTGACAATGAGGTAAGCCCCGTTTTGAAATTCGATAGCATATAGCAGGAAGTTACACCCAAGTACTTTTCGTTTTATAAAGACCGTACAAGAGCTCCGATAACTTCATCACCAAAACTATTACGATAATATCAGGTCTGTTTTCAGGTGCTTCCCGACCTTACTTGGCATTTAAAATTTCAGGCCATGTGACAGGTTGCAGGTAAATGTCACAAACAGGTCAAGTCACTTGAACTTCCTATTATACCGTAAATCTGATAATTCTATTGCATGGAACGGGGACTTTTCTTGAAAAGAAAGAGGCTGTATAACTAATTTCCCCACTCGTAAATTGTTATTTGGGGGCTCGAGTTATTTAGAGCATCTAAAGGTCCCCTGTAACATTCTACTCTTAGAACCGATTTGATTTAAGCGGATGTAGTTAAAGGCAGGATCCTTCCCAGTTTTTTTACGTAGGCATCTACACATATTGCTGAGGCAATTTGCCACTATGCAAAGACTAAAGCCCATACAGACTACAAGAAGTCTATATGCAAAACTGCAATTGAATGACTCTATTTCTTTTGGCAGGGCAATCTCTCCTCGAAAAGCATGCTCCATCTGATTTGACCAACCCTGGCTTTCCTCTACGGGAAGAGCAATGGATAAACCGTTGTATCGTTACATTGATTTAATGGGGATATGTTTTTACAGCCTCTCCGTTGGATAAATGCATATATTCCCTGTTGCTGGTGGTTTGCCATCATCTCCGACAAATGGCTGCAACTTCGGTCATGGAAGTACGTGCATTATATCGTACGCATATCCAAGTCAGGATGTTCCATAAGAAAACCATTTTGATGTTTACAGTCGATTCGGTTAAAATCCCAGCTGATGCATTTGCAAATATGATTCAGCATAAGGGTTTATTGTACGGAGCAATACATCCCAACTTCTCCATCACAAGAACTTAGGCAAGATGGATTGTTTTTCCAAACGCCGTATTGGCTTCAGAGGCATCAAAAATATACAAATGTCCATAGCCAGGTTTAAATCTTTCATTAGATGCAATTGGAGCAATCCTGTAGTAAATCTGACCGTGGATTCCGAAAGCAATATGGGCCATTGCCAGAGTGATTTTAATTCAGCCCCATAGATGCAAACGCTAGTGCAGCATTGTACTCTCTTATATGTTGTTGATAGTTTCTGGCCTCCTAGTGATTGTTAGTAGAACGTTCCTTTAAAGATCTGGGTTTCGCCAGATTCAGTTTGCTGGAACTTTTGCCATCGTGATGGCAATTTTGGTATACATGTTGCTGGAGTTCAATTCGTTTCGCCAATAAAGAGTGCTTGACAAAATTGCATATTTCCGTCATCGTACCCGCCAATCAGGCTCAGAACGTTTGTTTCGAAGCAGGGTCTGCCAATAGCCATTTGTTGATCACTTTGCGTGCTCTGAAATAGCCTAAGCCTATCAGCAGCATTTCTGCCGATCTTCGCTGAAAATCTTTCATCCAGGATTCCTTGCGCTGTCTCTTCATAAGAATTGTATTGAGAAGTTCGCAAAGGAAGTTCATTATAATTCTTACATTATATAAGAGAATAAATAAATTCAAAAGAAAAAAAAGTAACGGCTTCTCCTGTAATCCCGGCGGCGATTACGCCGGTTAGCAAGAAATGGGAAGTGAAAACAAACTGATCGTTGCCAGCAGGGCAGAAAGAAATAAAAGGTACTTTTGCGCCACGCATGACGTTTTATATAATATGAATGAATTAATTTGACTTCGGCTATCCAGTCGTTCGACTGCTGTAATAATAATAGCCAATAGCTATGCTTGCATCACTTGGCGAAAAAATTGTCAGATAGATCATTGTAGTGCTAGAGGTCTCTCCAAAGTTTTATCTCGCGATATATCTCGAAATGGAGGGGTGGTAGGCGGCAGGCGACCATTGATGACCTATCATATCAACTGATAAGAAATAAAATATATCAAAATCGGTCCAGTGGTTGGTGACGAGGGACTGGAACTCTGATTTTGACAATTTATTTAGATATAGACAACCGCCTTCGGCTACCAGATGTTACATGTATTAATAGTCTTTGGCTATACTTTCAACTTGTAAGGGAATAAATTGGCGATTGTAGAGGCTGAAGTTCTGCCAAATCTTTATTCCCATTTATCTCGAAATTGAGAGGAGGGAACGAACGGCCATTGACAACATATACAGATATGTAAGTATCATATGAAATAAAGTTGTCCGAAATTGGTCAGTGGTCTGGGCTGGAGGAATAACTGAAGGTATTTTCCGTTAAAAGGTACGATGACGTATTGTCTACCATTGGTGATATCGAGAAGTCATATGCTTCCCCTATGAAACAAAGTTATTGTATTGAAATCAGACCAGTGGTTTGTGGCTGGGGACTTGTCCTCTGATTTTGCAAATTAATTTAAATAATAGATTATGAAAATGCAAATTTCTTTTGAGTTTTTTCAAATAGAAAGATATATATATACAAGGCATGGTTTTAAGTAAGTTCGTTTGAAATTCAGCCACTTCAGCTGACATTTCGCGCATGCGCATTGAGTACCTGTATATTTTTCCTATGTAGCTACAAGATGCCATTACGGAAGAATTCTGACCGTATTTAAGTCTGATATTAAGTAATTATTTTAAAATACCTCAGTCAATTAATCCGCCAACTGTGAAATACACTCTGTCATTCATTTTCTTAATGCAAAGATGAGGAAACGACTGAGAAGTCATCGGAAGATCAGTGGGGAGTGTATGAAAGAAAACATTATGAGAGAAGGACTAGGTAAGAAAATGGGTTAGAGCATTTGAAGATGGCCACGTAAATGTGCATGACGAGAAGAAATGGGCGACTTTGTGTCATTACACTGAAGATTGGTGCAGAAAGTTGATCGAAGTTCAGAAAGGAGACAAACAACTTTACAACTCCATATTTGTCTAATGAGGTTTCCTAAAATTTCAAGAAGTGTTCATATGGAATTTGTGACTGAACACTTAAATTATTTTAAGTTATGCTCACTATGGGCAGATATCTATGCGGATGGGACTCAAAATGGAAACGACAAATGAACGGATGCAGTTAGAGGCAAATACCTTAATATTGATGGAAATTATGTTGAAAGAGTAGAGATAGAGTGCAGGTTTTCATGCAAGAATAGAATTGATAAAAGAATTACACTTTTTTTTTAATTTCAAAAAGGTTCTTATAGGTATCCGAACACGTTCAGAAAGTCGATTTTCAGCCAAATTCCATTTTTTTTTATTTTGATGTTTTTCGATAGTTCATTCATTTACCTTTCTAAAACATATTTACTTTTTTACATCGTACGTTAATTAGAAGATGGGGATATCAATTGTTTTTTATAATGACACAAAGAAAGGCTTCAGGAGTTTAAATTAGCCGAAAGTTGTCATTTAAAGGGGACGAGAAACCTGTCAAAAATTCACTAAAACTCCCTTTTCTGCAGAAGAAGCTAATATGATGTGTTATATTTTTTAGGAATTCTTTTTTAAGTTTGGAATACATAAATTTGAGGCGCGTGGAAGAGCTAAAATTTGATTTTCTCAAAATTGATTTTATGTATATTTTTCGAACTCAAACATGATAACTCAAGATAATGCTCATTCGATTGATTGAAATTTTGTCAACATTGTTCAAATGTTTTCTCTAAGTGAATGTACTAGAATATTATATTATAACAATATTTTTTTTAAAATTATGGTCTTTTTTATTTGAAAAAATGACACTTAGAAAATTTGCTGAAAATCTTATAATGATTGTTCGATTGGCTCTAAAATTTTTATTTATTCAAAGAATGTTAAAGTTCTAGTACAAGCACTAGTCCATATTATGCTTGGATTTATTTTTTAGTATTAGTTTTATTTGAATTATTACAAAAGTTTGACCTGTAGCATGTTTTGATTTTGGGAATTTCCTCTAAAGCCTTGAAATTCAAGAAATTGTAAATTTATAATAATTTATACTCAAAATCATACGCTAATATTAATCTTTAATTAGAATTCGAATCTAAAAACATATTTTGGTGTTCTATTTCACGAATTTAAGAAAAAAGTGCTCACGAACGTGTTCCGGATACCTTAAAAACCTCATACATAATAAAGCTAACCTTTCGAGAATTATAACATTTAATATCCAAAATTTAAGCATCATTTATCCTGGAATAACTGGTTTCTTAATACAGACATGAAGATAATGATAAATCAATAATGAATAAAGGTATACATTTTCTTTCCTACAAAAAAATTATTTTTTAAAATAAATTTTCTTCGGTTAATTTAATAACTAATATGTCTTTCTCACATTTCGGATAGCGTCTAAGGTGATCTGAGAGTGATTCACCGACTTCAGACACAAGACTCTCCAGATTCGAAACCAGATTCTACCACAGGTGCAGCTGTACATTTTCCCTGGTGCACGTTAAAGTTGACGTCAGGAGTCAAACTTTCTCTCACTGGTATTACACAGTGCTGAAGCGTGAGATGATGTTGATAATTAATTTGATGTTAAATCCACAAAAATGATAATGGCGAAAATTCAGTTAATCAATTGTTAAACAAGCTGATTTAAAGAGCAATGTCCTTAAAGTCTTGGAAAATTAAAATAGCCTTAAATAGTATCAGGTTTGTGTATGCTACAGAATATGACTCATAATTTTCCTTTATATCTTTAAGTATTTTGCCCAAATTGATAAAAAAAAAAATGCAATGATTGCGAACAGTAAGAAAGCAGCATTAATTTTTTACGCTAGAGAAATATATTTTTTGTACCACACATCAAAACTATATGTTCGAAAAGAACATCATTGTTCAGGAAGTAAAACAAACTTATGAAATTTTTCAACATTTTACTCCTGAAATGTAGCCACAATTTGTCCTCCAGTTTTAGGTTATAGAATCCACGAGGAGCAATACATGTGA
>BGPR01003914.1:0-46635 GCA_013235015.1 Araneus ventricosus
AAAAACTTGAATAGCTAGATGGATAAAATTTGGCACACAGTTTTATCATCATAAATGTAGGTCCGTATAAAATTTTGGGCCAAATCCGTCAAAGGGTTGACTGTCTGTCGGTCTGTATAATCGCATACTTGTTCAGTTTTGAAACCAACTCCCTGCGCATGCCTACTGGTGGCAATTCCTGTGCAAGAAAGGGACGCTCCGAAACTTGGCAGTTTGCCAAAAACCAATTCTGGAGTGATTTTGTAAGGAAGCAAACATTTAGGGAGTCTCGCCAGGTCCTGTTGCGCAAAAGAATGAGCAGAGGATTTGAATTTGTTTTGATCCTTCACACAAACCACGCGTGGTTCCAACTTTGGTTTACTTGCGACGGAAGTTTATTTGACGTCTTTTGTTATTCTAGTTTTCTCTACATGTGTTAGGAGTATACGAGAAAGTTTAGGGGAGACCACTCCCGCTGGTTTTCAATGGATTGAAACGAAATTTGAGCACAGATCTTATTAATATTAATATTAGCAAACGCCATACCAATTTTTATTTATCTAAGCCAAAGGGTTTAGGAGATATAATTTTTACAAGTATGCGATCATACAGACCGACAAACAGTCAACCCTTTGACGGATTTGGCCCAAAATTTTATACGGACCTACATTCATGATGATAAAACTGTGTACCAAATTTTATTCATCTAGCTATTCAAGTTTTTGAGTTATAGTGTTCGCATGACCGCGGACAGACAGACTTCCCGAGGACGGATTTGTCCAAAATTTGATAGAAACCTACAAATTATGTGTCAAGTTCACATACCAAATTTCATCCCTGTATCTCTAATAGTTTTCGAGTTATCGTGTTCACAGACAGACATAATTCCAAAATTGTGTTTTTCGGACTCAGGGAGGTCTAAAACGTGGAGATTCGTCGAAATCTTGAGTTCGAATTTTTTTGACGATTACAATACTCTCTCTTTGTGTACTTCGTACACGAGAAAGTAAAAATGAACGAACGAAGGACTGCTTGAGATGATTCATTTCAATTTATTCAACACTGGAATGAAATCTATCATGGCGATGCTTTCCAACGATGAATGACAGCATTCATCATTGGAATGACAGTATTCATTTCAAATTGGCATAGACTGTCTGTTATTTCCCAATCTATTTTAGAATTTTCCCATTCTGTTTTAAACAAGGAAGCTTGGTAAGAAATATGACACAGCTTATTCTAAAAAAGGAAATGTATACATCTAGAGAAATCCTCTTAGTAAACCAGATTTATAACAATTCAATAGGGAATTTACTAAAGATGACAAAAAAAAGCATCTCTAACAAATCCTTAACTTCGTCTCGATCAGATGAAGTATTCAGTGTCTAACTAGATACTTTTATCAGATCAAGATAGCTTTCTTGTAAGGATTACAAAATGCAGAAAACATGTTGGCTCTTTTATTTTTATGAACATTATATGTACTTAAGAATCAGAAAACAATGTTTTTGATGCTCGCACAAAAAGGAATACGGTCACTGAAAGAAATTTTGCGAAGTTTCGCTTCTGGGCTTTTAATTTTAGCTCGTATTTTGCCAGCACTCTTCGTCCAAAGGTTTCACTTCTTTTTACTTTCTCGTATACGAAGTGCACAAAGAGAAAGTATTGAAATCGTCAAAAAATTCGAATTCGAGATTTTGACGTATCTCCACGTTTTAGACGTCCCTGAGTCCGAAAAACACAATTTTGGAATTATGTCTGTGAACACGATAACTCGAAAACTATTAAGAGCTACGGGGATGAAAGTTGGTATGTGAACGTGACACATAATTTTTAGGTTTCTATCAAATTTTGGACAAAATCCGTCAACGGGAAGTCTGTCTGTCCGCGGTCATGCGAACGCTATAACTCAAAAACTTGAATAGCTAGATGGATAAAATTTCATACACAGTTCTATCGTTATGAATGTAGGTCCGTATAAAATTTTGGGCCAAATCCGTCAAAAGGTTGACTGTCTGTCGGTCTGTATAATTTACCATTGAAACCAATCCGCTATCTCCACGCGCATGCGTACGAAGCAATCGTCTGTGTTTCCGAAAGGAGCGATTGCGTCAGTTTGTACTTGAGACGGCAAGAGTGAAACCTAGCAGTGTGCGATAGATGTGTTTTAATCGGTAGGCATCTCTTTGAATTCTTTACCTAGATATTTTTTAATCACTATAATTCTGTATAACTGTAGGTTCGAATTTTTTTAGCCACGCGGGGTAAGGGGAAACGGCACCTTTTGGGGAAGTATACGAGAAAGTTTAGGGGAGACCACTTCCGCTGGTTTAACGTAGGACTACGTTCCTGCCGTTGGTGTCTCAGGAAGGAATTTGATTCACACACCAAAACGCCACAACAAACGTTGTGTGTGTGTGTGTATGGGAGATCCTCTAAATCTCGGTAACTACATATGTTATAAACACAACTAATGTCTTATTTTAGAGATAAAGGGTAACAACAGAAGTTACAAAAAAAATGAAAATCGGAATTGTAGTTAAGCGACTACTGGACAAAAATAGAACTGGTGACGCGATCCTCTACATCTTGGTAACTACGTATGTTAAAATCACAAAGGGTAACAACAGAAGTTAGAAAATAAATTTGAAAATTGGAAAGGAGTCACGCGAGTAAAGTAGTCCTACGCCTTTAACATCAGCGGCTGTTTGAAAAAGACAGCCTCCCGTCATTTTTTAAAATTATTGATTTGTAAGATTAATTCGCAGCCATGAGGAGTGTTTTGGACTAGAAAATGTAATTTCGAGCCGTGGTCTGATAATGAGAACGGTGTCTTACCAGGTATCCCCTTCTCTTGATTTTCTCACCACACCACAGAAAGGGCGTTTGATTCCGATTTATTTCATATCGTCACTCAGTGTGCAAAAGGTTTTATATCAAACTTCCATTGGTTGAAATCCACTATCGGTACACCTTCACATGGCTAACGGACGGCAAGTCGCCATTGCCAAAAAGCAAAACGGCGGCTAACGAAAACAATACAATGAAGCGGCATTGAATAGCAATGATGATATGCATTGGCGACTTGGCATCTATTGGCGATAGTAAGGGGAACCGACAAATGGATTTCAACCAAATGGGAATTTTTGGTAAACGACATTTGCACTTTTGAGTGACGATATATTTTAATTTTTAATGAACGTTTACGAAATTTCTTTCTTACAATTTAAATTGTGTCCTAATTTCTTTATCTTATTATTTTTATTGTTTCCAGAGTTTACAATTATTTTACTATCGCATTTGTGCTAATAGTCATTAACTAATTTTGTGTACATTAATAAAAGTCCGTCTATAAAAACTTCCCATTTTTATTATTTCTACTTTTTACTTTCTCGTATACGAAGTATACAAAGAGAAAGTATTGTAATCGTCAAAAAATTCGAGCTCGAGATTTTGACGGATCTCCACGTTTTAGACCTCCCTGAGTCCGAAAAACACAATTTTGGAATTATGTCTGTCTGTGAACACGATAACTCGAACACTATTAGAGCTACGGGGATGAAATTTGGTATATGGTCCTTAAGCATAATTTGTAGGTTTCTATCAAATTTTAGACAAAATCCGTCAACTGGAAGTCTGTCTATTTGTATGTCCGCGGTCATGTGAACGCTATAACTCAAAAACTTGAATAGCTAAATGGATAAAATTTGGCACACAGTTTTATCGTTATGAATGTAGGTCCGTATAAAAGTTTGGGCCAAATCCGTCAAAAAAAGGCGTTCAAATTGCATATTCAATTTCTTTTAATCCGATTCTCATGCGCATGCGTATTGGTAGCAATCTGTAATAATGTTTTCAAGCATCAATTGTTAACAATTTTTTTATTGTTGTAAATCAAACCGATCTCATTATTTCAGCAAATCTTTTATTCACGCGCTTTTGCAATTGTTACGTTTGTGGTAGTATAAATTGTTTTCTTGGGAATTCAATTCCAAAGCAGAATTTTCGCTTTAGTATTCATTGCATTGCCTATTTTATCGCGCCTGCTTCAAAGTAATATTTTTTTGAAACATGGCAACAGATATTTGATTTCAGGTTTGTTTGTTTTTTTTTGTTTTACTTTCTCGTATACGAAGTACCCAAAGAGAAAGTATCTCCACTACGAATCTCCAGTTAGAAAGTATACGAGAAAGTTTAGGGGAGACCACTCCCGCTGGTTTTCTATCTCTCTCTATCTCTTTATCCCCATAAGCTATTTGGTGGAATAGGGTCTCAAACCCTCGGTCCTTCCACCAGGCCCTCTTTAGCCTCGGATATTTCCCATAAGCCTTTTTACGCTAGTTTAAAGGGCGTTAGTAAACCATAATCTTTCCAACACTTAACACCAAGAAAAAAAAATTTGAGCACCGAAGAAATTTACTTAAATGACATCTACAGTACAAACAACTGAAACATTAATGAACTATAACGCGATGAAATAATTTTGTTTCAAGACGAGTTTTGTAATAAATTTAATAAATTTCTTCCTGTCTTTAAATTTAATAACTTCGACCTTCCTTCTTAATAAGTTTTTATCTATACATATAAAAGTCAATGTTTGCGTGTGTGTGTGTGCGATGTCCAGACGAATCTAGAGCACTTACATCCATGAAATTTGGCACATAGGTAGTCGTAAAAGTGACTCAATGCACCTCCAAGCCGGAATTTTAAAATTTAATCTAGAATTTTTTTTATTTAGCGTTTTGTGTTGTTTTGGGTCATTTTCGGCACGTTTACGGATGTAGTATCTTTTCTAATGAAAGTTGAAAAACAATCAATACACCATCGGATAGAACAAACAATTTTCTTTCTAATGAAATTTATTTTGAGCTTCAAACGTAATTTACTGAATTGTGAGAAAGTTAAAAAAATAGTCAGTTTTGCCATCGAAATTTTATTTTTGTTTTTAAATTTGCTGCATCCGACGTTCTAATAATTTTATTATTTTCAATTTTTTCCAGCTTATAACTGGAACGGTTCTGTCGGATTTAAAACAAGAACGGTTAAAATATCTTTTCCCCTTTTTTTAAATTAATTTTTTCCTGGTCAGTTGAAAGATATTTTTCTTTAACGAGCTCTCTCCCGCGACACCTCTCCAGAAAGTTGCTGGCAATTTCATTGGCTAACAGGGCAGAGCGCAGGTGACGTCATAACCTTCAACTGAATGACTTCGCTTATTATTTTCGGCAGTGTCTTACCGTGTTTATGTCTCATATATTTTACTTGCTGCATAATAATCATTTTCACGTTGCCATTTTTTAATATTGTTTTGAATTAAAGTACTCTGTATTCTTTTTCTACAGTTGAAATGTCATTATCGCGAAGAAAAATAAGCAGGAAAATCAATAATGTGTATCTTTTGTTTTGTTTTCAGAGCTTTTTCATGTCATTGCGGGCGGTTTTTTTTCATTTTGTTGAAAGCCTGATTCTAGAAGCAACGCCGTGAGCGTACTGCTAGTTTAATACAAAAATCAAATTGACGAATTTTTTCTTTGAACACTTCACATTCATTTGAAACTCAAATGACATTTTTCATTTCTTGAAAACTATGAATTTCATTCATATTTTCAAGGATTTAACATACGCATGCAAGCAAGCAGTTTTTCTTGAAAGCAGTGAAAAGTTTTAATGGCATTCTTTTTATCACTTGATACAGATATTCAGTACAACTTTCGTATAATCTTGAAACAGTAATCTTTTGAAGTATATGAGAGCATTATCTCCTCTCAACAGAAGTCCAGATAAGATATCCTCATTTGGAAAACTTTTACCATTTCCTGCCTTTTTTCTAAAACCAACTTAATCTTTAAGCGAAAGATGTTTATTGTGTTTCTTTCCGACAACCAAATATGGCACAAATATTTCTGGTTTTATGTCAAAGAATTGTAATCGTTAGAGGAATTCACCATTTTCAGACATTTTGTCTATTAAATTAACCCGACGTTTAACAGAAGTATTCAATTTATTAAAACGTATTGTGAAAAAAATGCATCAGCAGCTTCGAAGTATAAATTTTATATACTTTCGACTTAATAATTGCTTAAAGAAAAGAAAATATAGACAAATCTATAAAAGCATCGATATTCATGAATCCTTGTTAATTTTATATCTACACAAACACTGGCAAAAAATAAACAACAAAATAGCTTAATATGCATAGCATTTTTGCTCTTGGCTGCCTTAAAAGGTCAAAACAGCACGTTAATCCAACAACTCGACCATTAAAATCCACATGAGTTTCACAGAATCCTGCGGTTATAGAAAATAAATTACGTACTTTGTTGATGTGATGACAACAAGAAAATTTTAAACCGCTTAAAAGCAATGTTTGCCAAAACGCTTTCAACTTCTTGCAACCACAAGATTCTGTATTTTTTACTGTTATTCTCTCCCATTCTCCACTTACTAGATACAAACAGCAAAAACGCACGGTAATTTTGAACAAAAATGTAATTTCGATTTTAATTTGAGCAAATAAGGTTGACACTTTTAAGCTTATAATTTAATTGATTTACACAAGGCGGTTTTGAAGTCACGGGGGAATTACATTTTTGTTTGCTTTTTTGTATTTGAAAGTCTCAGCGCAACAGATGCAATGAGGATTAAACACAGTAATTAGTTAATTAAGAAGTTCAAAATAATTAAAAATTAGTTTAATTACAGAATCGTTGATATTTGTTTATTCACAGCAAATAATTATTCAAAATTGCGACTAATTTGTTCTTGGAAAGGTCGATGAGGGTATTGGCGTACAGTTCCTAAGGTACCAGATGTTTCTCGCATGTACAGGGGTGGTCCCGAACTGCACTTACAAAACTTCTAGGGGTGATCGCACATGTCAAGATAATCAACTTTTGTAATAGAACATGGGGTCGCAAAAGCAAAGGATGACCGCTATAGGGGGCTCATTGCCAATGAATTAAGTACAAGAATAGGATATACATGTAATGTATACAACTAAGGTTTAATGGTATACAAATTCAAAATAGCACAACATCACACTTGTATGAATAATAACAATAAAAGTCGTCAATTACAGATACAATGGTATTGTTTAGCAACGGATTCGGAAACCCTCAGGCGCATGCGTCAGGCGGAGTTATTTTCATCAAAATAGGGGGGAAGTGAAAATGGAAGGGTGATGTTTACATTTGAGTGAGCGTGATCTAACAAAGAAAGAACTCCGGAAATGCGCTCATATGACTCATTGCCTGACACCACTTTCCGGTGTAAAATCGTCCAAAAGTGGTAGTCTCGGAATCCGTTGCTGAACAGTAAATAGGAAGACATTATCAAAATCAACCTTAGGAATAACTTAACTCTTAAAGGCCCAGTGTTGCCTTTAATCAACATACCAAATTTTGTCTTCTAAAATCTTGAGAATAAGACAGAAGCCTGTTGTGGCCAATAGGATACATACGTAAAATGCTATTAAATCAATAAACAACATATAGATGGCAGCCTGAGTGCTAATGAAAAAATATAAATAAATTGATGTTTTTGAATTGAGGCTGCATCTTTCTTGCTTTGTTCGTACTCTTGAGAATACCGTACTTTATTCTACAGTATTGAAGGAAATTCCTTATGCGTAATTATTACTTCTTAAAATTCATACGTATTTAATATTATAGAATTTTATCAAGGAAATATTTTTCTCAACTAAAAGACCAGTGTTGTGGATTGGTAACAAACTGCTTTTTATACTTAAAACAAACCATACTTAAAACAAACTAGGATTTTTAAAGCATTTTCCCTATGTTTTACTCAAGAAATGAAAGCCAAAAAACATTTTTAAATCAATTTTGAAAAAATCGGGCCTTTAAGGGTTCAAGTAAGTGTTCAAAGGATTTGCCATCCGAAGCGATACACGCTTTGCATGCTGTTATTCATGCAAATGTGTTGCATGAATAACTTGTACTTGGTATAGTCTTTTCTTTTACTGATTTAATGGCAATGATAAAAGTGACCATTTATTTCTTCCCTCCAAACGGGACACTTTTTGATTTTTTTTAATATTATGTACATTCAAGAATATACAGATTTCTTTAGTTTTTATTACTTTCTCGTATACGAAGTATATACAAAGAGAAAATATTGTAATCGTCAAAAAATTCGAACTCGAGATTTTGGCGAATCTCCACGTTTAGACCTCCCCGAGTCAGAAAAACGCAATTTTAGAATTATGTCTGTCTGTGAACACGATAACTCGAAAACTATTAGAGATAAAGGGATGAAATTTGGTATGTGGTCTTTAAACATAATTTGTAGGTTTCTATCAAAATTTGGACAAAATCCGTCCACGTGAAGTCTGTCTGCCTGTCTGTCCGCGGTCATGTGAACACTATAACTCAAAAACTTGAATAGCTAGATGGATAAAATTTGGCACACAGTTTTATCATCATGAATGTAGGTCCGTATAAAATTTTGGGCCAAATCCGTCAAAGGGTTGACTGTCTGTCGGTCTGCAAAATTTATTTTTGAAGAGAATCCGTTATCTCCACGCGCATGCGTACTGGAAGCAATCTTCTGTGCACGCGAAAGAAAAGGAAAGGAATTTCATTACAGAGTAGAGAATTACGCCAGTTTGTCCTTGAGCTTGTAAGAGCGGAAAATCGTTACGCACCTCTTTGAATTTGATTCTTTACCCAGATATTTTTCAATCACTATATTGAAAAACCTTCTGATAGTCATTGGATTCTGGGTAACAATAGGTTCGAATTTTTTTAGCCACCAGGGGGAAGGGGAAACGGCACCTTTCTGGGGGAAGTATACGAGAAAGTTTAGGGGAGAACACTCCCGCTGATTTATTAACGAAAAGATCCGGAATAAACACGTGAAAATAAATAATTCATGTGATCTTGCATTTATCTAAAGAAAACATTTTTACTTCAGTATATTTTGTGTTGAAATAAAACAACAACAGGAATGAATTTCTTGGAAAGATTCCTTAAAATTAACTTTGGTAATTAACGTTGCTTTATAAATTGCGACTTGCAACTGTGTTTTCTAGCTCGTCCACAACTCATTCATAAGAAAAAGGACCCTTTCCACGGGTGCATTAGTGCCGGGCAGACACAGAATATAATAATTCAATAAATATACGAAAGTTCGTATAATTTAAATTAGTGACGTGAAAGAGTTTAAAAAGTTCCACCGAACGACTTTCGCTTTAAATATTCTCTATTTCATTCAGTCACTTCATGCGGTATAATTTAGTCAGAACCAGTGGCGAATCCAGGGGGGGGCTATCGGGCTGCAGCCCCCCCCCCACAGCCAAGCAAGAATTCTTGATTTTATTTAACATCATTACGACTGTTTTTTCTTAATTTCTCTCTTTTTTAAAAAATAATAAAAACGTTTCAACATTACTTTCTGGCTTGACAGGCTCGAAAATTTCCCTACTTTTGTGGTAATTTCCCACTTGTACTTGTAGCTTTGACGCTGTCGAAGACATTTTTTGGCTAGTTATTTCATTGTAATTTTTATTAAATTATCGAAAGTATTGTAGTTTTCCTTATCATTCTTTTTGTCAGGTAAGTCAAGTCTGTAAAGTTAAAGAATTTTGGCTTACTTTAGCCTTGACATTCATAACGACGATACAGAAGTTTAGTGACCCCCCAGATCCGAACCCTAGATTGGCCACTGGTTAGAACTAAGTGCGAGATAGCAAGGTACGGACCAACTTGCATACGTGTGACACGTATAGTGCTCCCTCAACGCCTTGCTACTAGAAATTACCGTAGGAATTTTTGATTTTTGACCTCTTGTTTAAAATTGTTATCGTGGGTTACCCTCTTTCTGAAAACGGGACATTTGGGCGTCCCAAAGCTATGCTTAGGGACAACGGGACAGGTTACCAAAAAACGGGATGGATGGTCACTTTACGCAATGAGCCTCCGTTGAGATTGCCCTTTGAATTGCAACTCCGAGTTCTATTGTAAATGATGCTTGTCTTGACGTGTACAATCACCCCTAGAAGTTTGTCGGTGGAGTTCAGGACCATCCTGCAAGCAGCAGCAACGGATATTTAAGAGATGAGAAACTCAACATAATCAACTGGACTCTCATACACGAGAACCATCATATGTCCCCTTAAGAGGTAATCGAGCCTCAAATAAATCCGGTCGATCATTTCGAGAAACAATTGTAAACACTACTGTAAAGAAGAACTTGTCTACAAAGTTATATACACATACTGTTCAGCAACGGATTCCGAGACTACCACTTTTGAACGATTTTACACCGGAAAGGGGTGGTCAGGCAATGAGTCATATGAGCGCATTTCCGGGGTTCTTTGTTAGATCACGATCAGTAAAATGTAAACATCATCCTTCCATTCTTCACCTTTCCCCTATTTTGGTGAAAATAACTACGCCCGGCGCATGCGCAAAAGCGCGGAGGGTTTCCGAATCCGTTGCTATACAATAACTGACGTTTCCTTTCAAGTTTATTGTGTCTCAACGCTTCATTTGCATCTATACATTCCTACTCTCTCTCTAAAAAAAGATTCGTTGTACTGTGATCTACCATCCTTAAAGTTATAAATAATAGATATACTAAACAAAAATTAATTTTAATTTTTGTTTAGTATATCTATTATTTGTATCTGTATTATATTATACATAGTTGCATATGCGCCTTTATATATAATACTAAAAATTTTTATCAATGTTTGATTAATTAATTTAATCATTTTTTAAATAATATTTTCATTAAAATTTAGTCAATTTATAAATGTCATCCTTAAAGTTAGTTTCTTATGTTCTGAATCACCTGTATCTAAAATGCATTTATAAATTTTACAGACTTTCCATTAATATTTAAATTGTAGCTGTTTCAGTTTATCGAATACTTTAATAAAAATTAATTTAATAACCCATTTTAAACTGTTTCATTGCAGATTTATCAGTGAATGATATTTTGATAATAAAAAAATAAATATCCTGTTGAAATTAGATATTATACAAATTAACATTTAATTAATTCACTTCACTGACTTAAGTATTCTATAGCGTGAGAATGAAAATTCTGAAATACGAAATACTATTTAATTTGAATAATAAAATATTAGGCTATTTACTTTGATACAATGAAATAAATATAATTAATTTTTATGTGAAAAATATCCTCAGAAAATACAAGTGAAAGCCATCTGGTCGTTTCATTCAATGCAAGTTTAGCAAAATAAACTATACAATGTTTGAAATATTCTTAATATTAACATGATTGTTCGTTTTCCCTCCTTTGCAATAGTACTGTAAGAAAAGATTATTTATAAACCAGGCGTCCTCATTAAGCAACTCTTTCAACCGCAAAATTTTGAGAAGAGCCCCTATGGTTTTTCATACAGTTGAATTAGCTATTTGTGGTTATATAATTAAATGGAAAAACACTTTTTAAATAGGAATTTCCTGGAAACAGTTACCAAATATGTGCAATTATTTATCAACATCATAGAATGGTTATAGGTTTTTAAAATACCAACACTTCAGTGCCTTCGTTCATATCAAGTTCATTGTTTTGTTTCTGAAAGTTTATCATTATTAATTCACCGTCTGTATTCTTTCATTCAGAATATATTTTCCCCGTCATTTTTTTTGAAAGATCAGGGATTACAAAAGAATCCACACAAAGAATAAAAGTCAAAATATGACGGGGTCAAATTAACCCTTAAAGGCCCAGTGATGCCTTTAAGCAAAAAACCCAATTTTGCCTTCTAAAATCTTGAGAATAAGACAGGCGCTCTAATGGCCAATAGGACACATGCTGAAATTTTTATTAAATCGATTTACAACATACAGATGGCATCCTGAGTTTCACTTGAGGCTGCATCTTCTCTGCTTTGTTTGAGCGCTAGAGAATATCATATTTTATTCTACAATGTTGAAGGAAATTCCTTATTCGTATTGTGATTTATCAAAATTCATCTGTGTTTGTCATTGTAAAATTTAATCAAGGGAATTTTTTTTTGAAATAAAACCCGGTGTTGTCAGTTGGTGACAAATTGTTAGTTAGCCATAAGCATACTTAAAACAAAACAGGATTTTTAAAAGTATTTTTCATATGTTTTATTCAAGAAATGAAAGTCAAAAAACATTTTTAAATCAATTTTTAAAAAATCTCATTTTTTTTCTCGTACGAAGTAAAGCTTCGCGTAAAATTTATTTAAATACAAAACTATCCAAACAAAATTTTAAAAAACCGTTTTAATTGTTCCATATAACAAAGATGTTATGTGAATTGAAGGTCCTTTTAATTGAGCATTTCCGCCATGCTTTTGATTTAACCTCTTCAGGGACAATTCTTTTAGTGGAAATAAGATTTTTTCGTTAGATTACTTTTTATAGAAGTTATATCGGCAGCAATCCAGAAACTCAAAAGGAAATGGAACTCATTTTTAAAAAATTTTTTATCCAAGTTTTACATATTTTTCACCTAGAATAGTTTTAGTTTAAAGAAAAATTAAACGTACACTAATATGACAGTGTGACGTTAAAAAGGAAGTTCAGCACTTTGAGGAAACCATTTCAATTTAAGTAAATAGACCATCGAGTAAACTGATATACCATCAGTATTTCACATTTTAACTTAAAATAATTCCAACTAGGTTTAAAAATTAATCCTCTTCATAAAGAAAGAATAACAATTAAAGCTATTTTTCAAAGCTAAATTTATCCATTTAATAAAACAAATAGATAATAAATAATAGTTAATAATAATTCAATAAAAATCAGTTCATATCAATTCTGTTGAGTGAGAGTTAAACATTCATCTTCTTTCTTGGAAAAAAATATGGTATCATTAATAGCTCGAATGATGAGCGAGATCAGAATCATGAAAGGCTTTTGCAGGGTATGCAAATATTTTTATAACGATAAATTAACTTCACAATATTAAAAGGAGCCATTGCATTCGCAATCAGATTAGAAAACATATTTAACTTTTTTGTATCCTAGTTGCAATTTCTGATGCTACACCAAGCCAAATTATAGAGGATAATCGAATCCGGTCAGTGAGACGATGAGAATGAAGTCCCGTTGAATTTTGCTAACAAACAATTTCAGATCGAGACTGATTCCTGCACATAACCCTCTGCTCCATAAGTGACTATTTCGTCTTGGTAAGGCAACGTACAATGGATTTTACAATCAGTTTTTTAATGTAACTGACGAAGATATGGACGATTTGCTCTCACTATCATTGAGATCTTAAGAATATGTGGTTGAGGTTAAGTATCTGGACTTCCGCTTGCGTAAAGGTTGTAAAGGCTTATCAACACTAATGTTATACGTCATTTACTAAGATCTATTAGAGCAACAACTACTCGAATAGGAGAACCTATAATAAGAGGCGTAAATATTCGTGCCTTACAAACACGAGTGGAGTTAGATCTTTAAGCACAAAAATATTGATATGCTCATAGCACCAACTTCGTGCAGGAGGTCAAATACGCTGAAACTTGTCTTTGATGAATTGACAAAAAAGGAAGATCAATATCTTGATAAGTTACCATATGAAGCGCTCAAAATAACGTAAAGATGTGTCAACACAGTTCCGTTAAGTTTGCACCGATGCCATCTTTCAAAGAGAAACGTATTCTTAAAAGGGTACTTGATAATAGAATTATCCATCTTTCAATGTTGTAGTATCGAAGAACAATATTCAAATGACATGGGAAACGTTATAGCCAGTGGCGAATCCAGGATTTGGATCTGGGGGGGGGCTGACGTATAAAAAGTTTTGTATTGTCTCGTGACGAATGTCAAATCTTATGGCTTATGTAAACCAAAACACTTTAATTTCACAGACTTTACTCACCTGACAATAGGTATCATCAAGAACACAACAATACTTTCGATAATTTAACTAAAAGCACAACGAATTAACTAGCAAAAACATGTTTTTGACCGTGTCAACGCTGCAAATACGAGTGAAATGACTACAAAAGTGGGAAAACTTTCGAGCCTGTCAAAAGCCAGGAAGAAATGCTTTCACTTTTTTAAAAGGGAGGTTAAGAAAAAACAGCTGTAGTGATTTTAAATAAATTAAGAATTCTGGTCTAGCTCTAGGGGGGGAGCTGCAGCCCGATAGCCCCCCCGGATTCGCCACTGGTTATAGCTATTAGCTGTATTGTTATAAACATAAAGAAGACGATTCAGATATTCGAATTGGGTCCTTAAACTGTCATCAGTATCTCTAGAGCAAGCAATCTGGCAATCCTCCTGGAGTAAAATGCTTGAGCTATAGTCTCGGTTGTCTGGTCTGAGTGGGACATCATTTAATGACGCTGAGTAAGTTCAATAAAATATTTGTATGACGATGAATCAAGTTAATTATAACATTTTCTGAGTAACAATCACCAACAAATCTAGTTTCATTACAGCTGTAAAAGCTTTCGAAATTGCCAAGAAACCTAAATAAATTGTCAACATTATTCGTCAAGTTAGACACAATGTATTAGTCCATTTGCGCGACGTCATATTTACATAGCAAATGCAACTGAGCATGTCATCTAAGGTCCAATTGCTTATTCTCTTATGTTGTGCTAGTACGTCAAGTTCTTTTTCTCTTGCAAGTTGCACAATCGATCCCAAAATTAAATTGGCGGGACGTAATTTAACCGTCACGTCGGCTTTTCATACACAATGCCATTGATACAAGAAAAACGAAACTGAGGATGTCGCCTAATATCGAGCTGCACGTTGCATAACACTGTACTGTGACGTCACTTCCTTATACCCCCTCTAAGATATGCAATGGATTCCGAATTAAAACTGGCATGGCGTTGCTGACTTATGTCACGTAAACAAGAATTGACTGTTCAATAAGTACAACATTGGGAATATACACAACACACATCTCTTATAGAAAAGGCAAGCGAAATCGTTAACGTTCAGGAATGTTGGCTACGTGCCAAAAGAAATTCAGACCAGACGGCAGCAAAAAGAAAACTCAGACTGCTTTTTTTGGCGGTTTCCTGCTTTTTTTTATAAGCTTTTATTCAACTTGACTGTCGTGTCCTCAAATCTTGAGATCGATTTCGTACCTACTTCCAATCGAGCTACAGGTTTGAAATTTACCACAGTGGTGGGTTTCCAGTGACAATACAATATTATGCAAAAAAATTGTAATCTCTACCTATTTTAAACTTAATAAAATGATATTAAAATTTTAGCCCTATATTTGGGCGATACTTTGTTAATGTGGTAACCTCACGTTACGTAGGGTTGTAACAACACCACGAAGCTAACAGAGAATAAGCTATACTTCCGGCGCTGCACCGATGAACGACGTAATATCTCGTGTTTCTCCACGTCTTGGGTTTAATTTCTATTAGAATTCGCAAAGAACCAGATTTTTTTCCTTCGTGTGAGCCAAACTTTTCGCACTCAAGCAAAAAGAGAAAGTTGTGTAAATCGAATCTCTTTTTTTCTATTACATTGTTGATAATAATTGTAAGTTATTACGTAATATATTATGGATTTATATTTCAGAAAGTTAGTATCATTAAAACATTTTAAAAATGTAATTGTACGCACATATGTATATAGTAATTTTAATATGTGTTTTACATTGGAGAATTCAATAATTGAATTTGGTCTACTATGCCTAACATGTCGTGTGTATTCGTGTCAGCCGTCACTAAAAAGTAGAAATAAAATAAAAAAATTAAAGGTATAAGCTTTTTTATTCATTAGAAAAAATGAACGCTAAAGTTGAAAATAATTTTTCTGATTACAATAAAACGCATGGTTCGAATAAAAGCGTGGGCGCCTTTACCTTGTAGGAATATTCCATTTTTTTAGACAATATACACAAAATATAAGGTGCTATATAAGGCGCACATGCTTTTATTCGAACATTCGCATTTTATTGTAATCAGAAAAATTACTTTCAACTTTTGCGTTTATTTTTTCTCATGAATAAAAGCTTATACCTTAATTTTTTTTTTTATTTATGCTGATTCATCCACGCGAATCCATCTCGGAAATCTGTTTATATCAAATAGACATTAATACTGGAATTAATTTATTTTCCCACTTATCGAATATCTTATTGTTGAATTATGGTTATTGTTTAATCAGTTCTGTTTTTCATGCTTTTTTTATTTTTTAAGCACTCTGTCTGTCTACAAATTCATATACACACCATGGGATACTGTTTGGATTTTGAGTTATGACAGGGGTTTTTTTTTAGCTAAGTTCAGCAGTTCATTTTCTTTATTTTATAACTCCTTTAGAATTAATTTATTTTTCCACTTCTGGGAGATCTTTACTTTCGTTTCAGTTAAAAAGGTTCTTGCTTTTTCATATCTAATTTTGGAATTGAATATTTATATATTTTACAAAATCATTTGATTTATCATTTCTGTTTTTCATGCTTTTTTTATTTCTTAAACACTTTGCCAATGTGTATGAGATTTTCTTCTACATTTTTCCTTAATAAATCTGAAAATCAGATCCGAGATATTGTTGGCAAGCTAAAAACCCGTCTTAGCCGGGCACAAATCTTCTAGTTCATTAATAAAAGTGAATGATCGAACAAGTAATCATACGCAATTCTACCAAACTTCCATTTAAACTTTGCCTTAGAGCCAGTAACATCTGGACATAATACCTGACAATTGCTTTTCATCTATGCAAATTATTCTTGACCTTACCATTTCAGATACTCTAAATTATTTACCTCGTTTTTCAATGTTGTTTTAGATAAAAATGTTAAGAGATTATTAACATTTATTATAACTTGCATGCTTCCAAATAATACCTTAACACCAAACGTGCTGAGACTCCGTTGATACATTAAAACTGCAGTGGTACATTTATATCGACACCTCTGATACATTAAAACTGCAGTGGCACATTTATATGGACTCCGCTGATACATTAAAACTGCAGTGGAACATTTATACTCCGCTGATACATTAAAACTGCAGTGGAACATTTATACAACTCCGCTGATACATTAAAACTGCACTGCCATACTTATATAAAGTACAACAATGTTCCAAGCTTTTTCGGAGTAGCATGGTAAATGACTGCTTCACGAAGACCCAGCATGTTATTTTCTTGTAACACGAAATTTATATATCAACGCAACAGTTAGATTTAGTATTTCAATAAATCTCTAATTTAAAGTAACGATAAAACAAACTGTCAAAAACCTCAATTTATGAATAAAACTACATCATGCCGCTTAACTAATAAATAAAATAACAGCATTTATATTCCTGTTGATTAAAAAAAATTGCATTTTCCTAAAAATTTTGAAAATGGTATATCCTCTTGCCTGTTTCGGAAATAGGGTATGGCATTCATTCTCTATTCATTTTTATTAAAGTGAGTAAACTCACGGACATAACATATCACATCAGTCTTCATGAAGAGCAAGACTTCCATTTAACTTTTAAAATCTTTTAATCATCAATCACCACCTCCACAGTTCTATTTCCCTCTCACTTTTTTCTATACGCAGATGATTGTAAGTTCGTCTACAACAGATGTTTTAATACTAGTTTTTTTTTTTAAAAAAAAAAGATGCTTTGCTAATTTAGCTTCTAACAACATAGCTTTTCATGTGTTTTTGACACAGTATGATGGAAACATCTGCATCCATTATGTTTCTAATTCCAAGTTAGAGCTAGAGAAGTAAACATTATTTTTATATGTCGAGTTACAAACGGAACACCACAAAAGCTCTATATCAATACAGCGAGTACATTTCTTTCTTTATCTAGAACAATTTGAAGTGTTCGCAGGCAACTGATCAAAGGTCATGATTTCGTCTTAAGTAAACCCATTTGTTCAATTTTGGGTCACGGAAGCCTAAAAAGGTAAGACAATTCTATTCAGATAGATAGAAGATTAATCAAAATCGCTTTTCCGCGTTTTTTAATAAAATGGAAGAAAAAAATAAGTGCAGGTGAATTCTAACCAAACAGATTTGGTAATGATTATTTGAAGTAAAAGGTGCAAAATTTTAGTTCAGACTTTTTAAAAATCATAAATAAAAGCAAACAGATTCATAATAAATCATAAAGTAATTTTTAAAATCACAAATCAGAGCAGTGTAACAGGCAGTTCTTCGACGCTATTATAGCCGATGTATTAATTAATTATTGACGCTATTACAGCGTAATTACTATTTTGTAAAATTAAGAGACAATTACAATGACGTCATTCACGTGACTTCGGAATCATTCGGCAAACGTAAGAGCATACGTCTTCTGGCAACCTAACTAGTGTAAAAAAAAAAAATAGAATCGTAGTCTAACAGTCCTGGACAAATTTAAATAATTCGGGATGCATTATTTAAAATTACCTTCAGGTAATTAAGCAATTAAACTGCACATAAATACGATACTTTTAAAATCAATTTCAATTTTGCAGCACACAACATTTTTTTGTCATCAGCGGCTCCAAACGGTTCGAAAAATTCTTGTTCTAAATAGAGAACGTAAAAACCCTACTTGGATGCCTGGAGTCCACAATGACTTAAAATATTTGCACAGCTAAAGAATTCCATTTCATATCTCTAATTCAAACGCTGCCGCGCAACATAAAATATGAATACATCCTGCAGCATTCCTGATAAAATATCCCGTAACTATCCTAAAAATAGAAACCACAGACGGTGAAATGACTTTTTTTCAAACAGCAATGTTTTTTTTTCTTTGGGAAGTCAAAAATGAAGTTAATTTTCCTGCGTAACACTAGTCCAATTTGCTATTATAAAAACATAGCATCTTTATAAAAAACTAATTACTGAGCATGAAAAAATAATATTAGTTAATCTAAATTCGTTTCCTAAGCTTTAATGATTAAAGTAAAAAAAGAAATTAAGGGAAAATTTCAAAGAGAAATCAACATTAAATTCAAATTTTGAATCTATTCACTTAGCAAATTTCAAGTTTCATTAATGTTTTGCTTAAATTTTATCAGGCTCTTCTTTTTATTTGGGGAAGTTTTTACTGTAACGATATATGAATTTAGAACATATTTATTTTTTAAAAAATGCATGCCTTCTGAATATTTACGATAACAACTTTCTTTTTTACAGCTGTCAAATATGTAAGTCATATCTCCAAGTCAAGACAGGTTTTCAAAAACAAGCAATATATTACGAATACTAGAGTCATAATTTTTTTGTAATGAAATGATTAGCATTCTGTTATGTGAAATCGTTCACTGAAAATCTGTATCATATCAATCTGTAAATCACGAAAAAAAAAATTATGATTACATTAAATTTCCGAGAACTCACGATTATCGGCCAAATGTTTTCGACACTATCATCTAAAATTCCAGGCTACTCAAAGCCCGAGTCGCTAAAAGTTTCATAGCCCATTTCTTTTTATATTCTTCCATATTTATGCGTAAAAACAGCTTAGATTATCAATTAATCTCCGGAGTTGCATAAAATTTGTTTAAAAATTGTTGTTCATGGAATTATTTTCATAATGCTATTAACAGTGCTTTAATTTTTAATCTATATTCCAATTTTGTGGTCATTACAAATTTTTCTGATGAAATCTGAGTCGTGAAAATTTATTTCATCGGAAAAAGCACAAGGATGTAAAAAAAAAATTAAGAAGCCCTACTCTTTCTTAATAACCCTGTTAGAAATCAATGACATATCTGAATGAAAATGTTTGCTGAAATAAAGTCAGCAAATAAATGCAGTTAATAATATAAATGAAATATTCGCATAAAATTCGTTACAGTAATTTCTTTTAATTACTTTTCTGTCGTTTTAGTTTAGCTATATGTATTATGATTCGTTCATTTTTTTTATGTGTCATATTCTAATTCTTTTTTGTTTTTGCTTTCTTTCTTTGTGTTCTTTTTGTTGATTCGGTTAGAAACGCAATTAAGAACTGAGCAGTTAAAGTGGTTCGTACTTGTAAAAATATATAAAACAAATTTATTCGCAATGCATTCGTCGAATGAAACTTAATAGCCGTCTGTTAATATCATTTACAGCATTGATAATAAATGAATTCTTAGGAAAAGCAAATCGCATTCGTACAGAGAAAAAATTTTTTTTCATTAAGATTATTTACAACCACTAATTATCATATTTCAAAAATTTATTTTTTGAAACTTGAGAAATCCAGAGCTGCGCGATATCGCCTTACCTTATATAAATTCATCTCACGCAGAAGATAGACAGAAATGGTAACCAAAGGAAAGGACTGGAAGGTCGTTTAATATTAATAAAAATAAACTTACATCTAAATTCGAGCTTTTATCAATCAGCAGTGAAATATAAACCACACCTTTCACCTGAAGGTTATAACGGTGAAGAAACGTGTTTGGAAAACTTGAAGCATTAATATTTTATTTTTTTGCATAATTTTGCCATTGTAAAAATTAGAATATGAATGCTTCAATGTATCGATGTGCAGTTTGCTTTGCAATACAATAACGATTTTTAAAAGCAGGAAAGAAAAAAAAACGGCTTAATAATATCAATGTGTGATATATAGATAAAAAAAATATTTCCACTATGAATGTACAAAAAATTTCATCATTATATATTTTAAAATATTTCTTTACATATATAATGTATAATAACTTTCAACTAACTATATTAAATTTTTTGGCCTAAACATTTTAAAATTTGTCTCCTTTAACATAATAGACTTTTCACAATAAACTTTTGCGAACGTATATTGTATTTAATAGAACGAAGAATGTTTTGTAAAAATGACATCCTTATACAGAGTAAAATTACATACATTTTTCTCTTTTGGGTGCGAAGAACATGAAAATTTTTAATATTGATTCTTAGCATTTCTAATGGAAGTACGAAATTCCTGAAAGTACCAAATGTATAATGACAAACGACATCTGCAATGTTTGGTAATAAGAGACTCTTTAAAAACATTGAGTATAAACACGAATATAGTTACAACAAAAAAATTATTTTTCGAACTAAATGACATCAACACCTGGAACACAAAATAAATAGCTATAGTCTGAACAACTTTTTATAGAAATGATTTCTATAAAAGCAGTTCAAGATTGTAATAGGTACTTCAGTTCTACTAATTGCCTACTCTTAAAGAATAACTATCCATATAGCAAAACATTAATCAACATCATTTGATATAAATAACCAATGAATTTCTTCTAAATAAAAAAGAATAGTTTTTGTAGAATAGCTCTTTGCTAAATATGCGGTGCATTTAAGTTAAAGTTAATTAGTTAACATACCATTAAAACAATAATGCGCTTTCTCCAGAAAAATTTCTAATATTGCATATTTATAAGCTAGGCGGAGAGTAATCAGAAAGCGCGGGAATTTATAAACATAATTAAAGCATCTAATGAACTAATGAATTTAAAGGATGCGTTCTATAATTGGAATAAAGGAGAATTTATTCCAACTAGCTTACTTTCAGACATTACTTTTAAAACCAAATAAAAAATATATTATTTAAGCTTAGTTATTACGCATTAGAATTATATTTATGGATATATAAAACGCTAAAAATTTGCGAAAACGATTTTTCAAAGATATGAAAACGAAAGATAGGTTGCAAACAGTGGTGTAGTCACAAAATAAACAGTGTCAAGACGTTCCAAAAGCAGTACCGGAACGGTCTAACCTGGGTGATAAAAATCGTGCGATTTTAAGGACATTTTTATAATTTTTTAATAATATTTATTTATTTCTCTTAAAAAAAGCACTACACCCCTAGTTACAAAAGAATAGTACATTTATTAGGCAGCAAAAATATTTCACCAATTTTAATACTAAAGATAATTTTTCTAATATATATAGCCAACATAACTTTTCCTAACAAAAAAAATTAAATAACACATACCTGTAATATTCTCTTGCTTTTCGCACTACATTGTTGGCATGTTGACACAGAATAACTCCAGTTTCCATTTCTTCTAAGAAATTATCAGCGTCCAGATCCAAGCCTTCATATAATCCATTCAACCATTCTGCAAGATCCTCTTTCATAGCATATAAATATTCTTCGGAACTCTTAAAGGGCCTAAAAGGCCGAGGTTCCAAAAGAGTCACTTCGAAATCAGGGGGCTCTACACCATTGCCCGTCATCATTTGACTGTCACAGTCTTCCATCTTCTGCTTATATTCAGTCATTTCTTCAGAAACCAAATATTTAGAGAGCTACTTTTCAACATTCAGTATTTAATGAGATAGTTGGCAGCATGTTTTCATGTTTTTTAATTCAAAAAATCAAAACGGAAATCCGGTTTCCTTTTTATCTTAATTAAATTCTTAGAATCCAGTTATTTCACTATTTTTCAATTCTTACTTTTATATAGGACTAAATAATAATATCCACAGTTAAAAATTCTAAGAAATGGCAGATATTTTTTAGACGAAAAAATTTTGCTGTAAAATAAAAATTAACTAATTTTCTGCAGAGAATAAATATATATATATATATATTAACAATTTTTTTATATTCGTACGAAAAATCGAGAAGAATTTGCAAACGATATTTGTACTTGCAAGCAAAAATTAGATTAAGAATAAAATGTTTACATTATTCTTAATAGAAAAAATAAAGGAGAAAGCAATTGCTCAGAAGCTATAACTTCCGAAACGATGCGCTCACAGGTGCGCTTGGAAACCAGGCAACTCGTAAATGGGACGATGAGGAAATACCGAAACGCAGGTGTGACGCTCGGTCGCTTTAATGAACTGCCAAAATCGGGCGCAAAGGATTATAAAGAGCGCGCGCTCTGAACAAACATGCTAAACCAGTCTCTGGTGGACGAACGTCGAGTTAAACGAGTGATGTTCGAACATTTCCATCCTATACATAGCATGCCGAAACACTTCATCCATACAACTACAGCGACCTCTGCCGACCACCAGATGAGAATTGCTCAATGACGCGACTAGAGATAATTCCACAACAGACTGACTGACTGGCGAATTTTAACTTTCTCCCTATCAGAAATGGTTATGTTTCCTTTTTTAACGGACTGGGTAGGATTGCTAATTATTTCGTCGTGGTTTCACACGGGCTTGAAACCGTTCTGTCAGTCACAGAAGAATTTTATGCAATGCGTTTGAGATTGGATGATTTAGAACAATTCAGTATATGCATTTTAACTCACTGAATGTCCTTGTTATTCGCGCGATCTTCTACGGCGCCTTTTTCTTTTTAAAATTAGAATTTGTAGTTAAATTAAATGATTTTTTAAGCTGCATTTTCCTGGCTTATTTATTTTTGCCAACTTTAGTTAATAAAATTAAAAATGATGAAATTATAAAACAAGGTGCTGGAAGTATAAAGCTAATATTTGTGTATTAAATTTAGTTCAGTGATCAAATTGAAATTCTAAGCTTGCGGTTCTCTACCGGTTAATAATCGGATCCCAAGCTTCCACATAAGTTGTTATCACCCCCTCTTGCCGAAGACTTTTGTCGATCTTTGCTACCCTTCTTTCAATAAATTATGCATTTGTAAATAATTAATATAGATTTACATATTGTTCTTTTTATATAATCTATATATATAAAAATCTTATCACCTGCTTTTTCTTGGAGCATTGCGTTGGATATTCGTCGCATGTTTATCTATACAAATCAAACTGAAACACCAAAATAATTACTTAAATTTCATGTCATTAAAAAAAATATTAATAACAGGGAAAATTAGCTTTCTTTAAAAATCGTTTGTTTCACTTGATATTTTCATTTTAATTAAACGTTTCAGACGATAAAGGGATTTTGTTTATAAAATATCTAATGTAAAAATGTGCAATAATTATATTACACCAACGAAGTCATGGGTATCAGCTAGTTTTACATATTTTTAAAAGTGGGATTTAATTTTTATATGAAAAGAATGTATCTTCTATTATTTTGTTTATCGAATTGTTCGTGATTTTTTCATTTTTTGTTCTCTGTTGTTTATTTCTCTTAAAAGGGGTCGCTGTGGCCAGATAATAGGATCTCGTGTCGGAGGACCGCAAGTTTGAGACTTGTTTCCTCCAAAGATCCATCATGTTGGGGGATCTGGTACACGTTAAATCTTCAGTCGAACGTCCTTGCGTTGGTGCGGCATGGAAATCTGGAAAGTGAGATGCTACGCTTCTTGACCACGAATCGAAATAACGAGGTCCGTCTTAAAATAGTCTTCGTGTAAGTTTCAAAACGTGACAATAATCTTAAATAAAGAAAATTGTAGGCAGACGTTATTGTGTGATGAATGAATTTTGCTGCACATTTATAGCTTAATTATTTTCTGGACCTTAACTCTGAATGAAGTTAAAGGATTATTAAGCACAGATTTCCAAAACTGCGAACCTATTGATTCAAATTTAAACTGGATTTTCCATGATTAATTGATCGTGCGATGCGAAGTCCGGTGTCAACTGGGCCGTACTGCATTTCGTCTGTCAGTCTGTAAATTTGTTTGCTACGCAGTCACGACCAAACACCTTGCTCATTTTTCTTCGAATTTGGCATGAATATTCCTTGAAGTCATTAAAAACGATTACATGAAAGGGTTTTTATTTTTCTGATTCCTCTTCAAGTTCGTGGCCGTTTATTTGGTTTCAGTGTTTGGTACTATTAAAATATTTCATTCCTTTGGTAATGATGAGGCGTTTACTTGTAATTTTGTCAATACTGTTAAAACTAGAGACCTGTGTAAATAATTAGCATTCGAAAAAGAAGAATTGGCCAAACCTTTAAAGGCTGCGATGAACAGCAGATCTTGGATATACTTTTTTTTTTGGGGGGGACGCGAAGTCTTTGTTCACAGAAATGCTAGTAATTAGGATATAAATAAAAATGATAGGAATTTAAAAACTTTTGCCTCAATATCTCTAGCCGCCTAAACTAAGATCGCATTGGTTTTATAGCTGCACTGTTGTTATTGGTTGTAAACATTATCAGTCATTTTGATGACCATTTTATGCTTTTTAAAATTGAATTATTTCATACTTTTTGAGAATTTCAGCGATGATAAACAGAATCAATTCACGCTCACGAGATGCACGTCAAGTGTCCCTCGCCGATTTAATTCTGGAATTCGCTATGTATATTTCAGGAGGGAAAAAATTCGTGATATCGCAGCACCACGCCAGACAACATTTAGTTACATATTGTTACGAAAATTGTCCGGTGTGTATACTGTGAAAAGAGTCCAACAAGCAGGTTAACGGAGAAAGACGTTCCATTCTCTAATATTCCAGAAAACACGAAGCGCAGGTAACAGTAAAAAAAGCACTTTCACAAATTAGCAGTACAAGCAGACAGCAAATCACTAACAATAACAGCGATAGCACGAACAATAGCGCTCAGCGTCTCACAGCTGACCAACTCGCAAACCGAACAAGTCTCCAAAGAGCTTCTTCGAACTCCGCAGGCGTTCAAAGACGATTGGGACTCCCGGGTTTTTATACCCTTCCTGACAGGATGTGACGTCGCATAGAATCATCTAGTAAATTCTCTATATCTCCGCCCCTAATAGAGATATCGAGAAAATTCCAGCATTTTTCAGGACTTTTGTTTTGACGCCAAGGTCAGGAGTCCAGGCCTGGCTGCTGCCTGTCATTCCATACCTACTCCTGCAAAACTCTCTTCCCAACCAGAAGACTAACATTGCTGGGAAGCGACTTCCATGTTCATAACCATATTTAGGTGGCACACGCAGTGACGTTTGTCATGTGACTATACGTCACGAGACCAAGCAATCACTTTCAACCTCATACTGTTCATTTCAGAAACCCGCGCCTGTCATTTTTGGATGATTTTACTTTTCAGAGGGGTGCGCCAGTGAGTAAGAAGAGCGGCTCTCCGGAGTTATTCATTTGGCGCATTTTTCTTTTAGCTATTATTTTTCAACTAGAAAAATAACCCGTCATGGTATGACGGGTGCAAATTGCCTCTTCATTCGAGAGATTTCCAGTCAAATTTGACGCGTTTAAACAGATATATATATATGAGAGAGAAATGTTTAACATTGATTGAAAACAAATAAAATAAACATGCTTTATGACAGGAAATATTTTTTTATTTCAAAAAACCTTTTGGTCTAAAAAAAGCTAGAAAATCTAGTAGATATAATCTAGAAAAATCTAGTTTCAAAACAAAGCACTTCTCTGCTTGTCAAACGTTGCCAAAAATATTATCAAATTATATCATCACGATTGCAATAAATAATGAGATGCTTCGTAGCGTCCAAACTATATCACGCGCATGATATACCACTGACGTAATTTACTACTTTCTATTAAAAGACGGAAATTAATTTGAAATATATGTTTAATATAATTTAAAATTTCTCGGGAACTATTGATCATAGCGAGATAAATTTTATATCAATCGATATCAAATTTTATTTCACTATTTTAAAGCTATTAAATTTGAAATTAGAACGACAATTACTCTTTTAAATTTAAAATTACTGAAATTTAGGTTCTCTACAATGAAATAATGCTGTTTAACGTCTCGCAGTTCTATGGCTCGAGTTTTATTGTTGGTTACGTCAGAGCGTTACCGAGAGATCTGGGCTATTATAGTAATGTTCATATAACATTTTCTTTTTGAATCGTGCAATTTTGTTTTATTTTGCAACCGCTCTCCGTATTACTTTATAAAAATTAAACATCTCCTCCATCTTATTTCAACTCGCCCTATTTTAGTGTATTCCGTATATGATAACAATCAGTATCTTTTGCTACTTCGATAACTTTAGTTATAGATAATTATACGATGGGAGGAATCATTTAATGAATATGTGAGATAATAAATTAAAGTTCGCATGTATAGTTTGTAATGACTAATTTTCTCCTAATACTGGAATTTCTCGATAAATAAGAATAATCAGTACATTCACAAAATTATTAATGGGCATTAATGAATTCAAACGTAAATTAGCAATACCTGAATGTAAATAAGTATCTTTTTTTCCAAACATTGTTATTAAACAGAGGTAATACAGGTTTAGTTTAGTTTCTTCATGTTAACGTCCGATTTTGAAGAAACACGGGGGCTATAATGAGACTGGCCTGGTAATTTTGAACCTCGGTCAGATTACCTGGTCTAGCAGCCCCCCCTCCAACTTTCGCACCACAGCAACTGGAGGATGTTTGACTCACGACATCGGATTTAACCTGCACTAGTACGTACTAAAATAAGTTTGAGAACTTTTTGAACGTAATAGTATATTAATATTCAACCCATAAGCTACATCCCTACTGAAATTGGAAATTCCTGCTTTAATTACATCCCTACTGAAATTGGAAATTCCTGCTTTAATTCAAATTTCACTAAGTTGTGCTAAGCAATTATTAAAATGTTATGGTATCAATATGGAGTATAACTTTATAACAAGATACGAAAACGAGAGAGACCTGAACAGTGGCGTAACTAGGGTGGGTCAGGTAGGGCACTTGCCCTGAACGCAAATGCTGGGGGCGCAAAATTAAAGAATCAATTGGTTGTATTTAAAAGAAAAGTAGGTTTTTTGTAGTTCTTATTCCCAAGATTCTTAAAAATTGAAATGGTTTCAAGAAAGTGTGCTACAACGCGGAAACCTGAAGTTACGACAAAATAACAAATAATATTATCTTTCAGAGGTTTGCTGACAAAACCCTCATCGTGAAATTAAAAGCTCGTTTAGAACTACCACCCCACCGAGACACAAATTTGTGTCTCGATGGGGTGGGAGATAAGGGAATATAGTTAGGAATCAGTTGTCACCGCAAGGTTTCTGATGGTTTCTCACGGTATGCCTGATTCATACTGACTGGATATCAGTTTCTTCGGAGAGTGGTGATAAATGGTTAGCAAAAGTGCCATTCCTATTTTCAATCAGCATTCAATAGAGAGTGAAGAATGGAAATATACCTACTTTTTTTTCATACTATAAGAGCACTCCAGCAACTTTAAAAGACGTAAGTTCGCTATCTTTTCATTATTTTTAGAACAGAATATTTGCATAATTTGTAGGATGAAAATGCGATAGTGTTTATTTTAAATTTGCTTTCGCAAAATCTAGATGCAATTGTTCTGCCAAATGCAAAGAAACAAACAAAATACTGAGAGAGAGAGAGAGAGAAGATCACATAAAGTTTTGCAATTGCTGGTAAAAATTATCAGTCCGTATTGACATTGAAATCAAGATAAACGAAAGCGATTTCTTTAATAATAATTAACGAGAAGAAATATATAAAGATTAGAAATACAATTCCTGCCGCATGTGAAACGTTTTCTTTCCTCGCTCAGTTGCGCAATTGTCACCAATTAATTTTACTGTTAACAAAAACATTAAAATTTGCCTTGACTATCAAATCATTCAACTACTAATACTCAACCTAAAATAATTATTTAAATATGTAAATATGGCAGACATTTTTTTTTGTAATCCTCATGTAAAAACATTTTAATACTAAAATATTGTAATTATAAACACTTTTGCTTCAATAAAAGTCAGAAAGGTTAATATATAACATTTCGGGTATGCTAAAGACTTTAAAAATTTTCAGAGATAATGTATTGTTTTTTTATGCACATAAATAATGTCTAATAAAATAATAAGGAAGTGCAATTTTGCATAGATAAATTAATAATGTTGTAATTTTAATTCATGATTGAATCAGCATTTTTTCTCACTGCAATAGTGTATGCCTTAATTTCATGCAATTAATTTTAACTTTGTTATAAGGTATCGTATGCCTGACCTACCTTTTCATTTTTGCCAAATATTTTCGGAGCACCCCGTACAATTTTTTCATTTTTAATCGTATGCGTGTGGGCTCTTTTTCGATTAAGAGATTTGTACACATTTTATATTTTTCAAATACGATATAAATGGAATGCACCTTCTATTTATATTTTTCTAATATATCAAAAGCCTCTTACAAAAAACTCTGATTTTCTTATTTCATCCATATGTAAGGGATTAAAGTTAGAATGCACCAAATTTTCTATGAAAATTTAGCGAAATTTTGTTAAAAAATTTTTAATGTGTAAATCCTATCAACTTAAAATGTTTTATATGTTATTTTTAAAGTTTATTTGTACTTTTAGTCTTTACCATCCCCAGCATATAAAGTTTCAGGAAAGAAAATGAGGATCACATTTCAAAAGAAAGAAGAGGGGGTGGGGGAGAACGCAGTTTTGGTATTTTCCCTAGGCTCCATTTTATGTAGGTACGCCACTGGACCTAAAATCCATTCTTAAAATTTAAATGAAACCTTTTTCCATAGGAGAATGAGAGAGACCTAAAATCCGTTCTTAAAATTTAAATGAAACCTTTTTCCATAGGAGAATGAGAGAGACCTAAAATCCGTTCTTAAAATTTAAATGAAACCTTTTCCATGGGAGAATGAGAGAGACCTAAAATCCATTCTTTAAATTTAAATGAAACCTTTTTCCATAGGAGAATGAGAGAGACCTAAAATACGTTTTTAAAATTTAAATGAAACCTTTTTCCATACTGTACTTCTAGAAACTTTCAAGAAGAAAACACTGGTTCAAGAAAGAAACATAAATAATCACGACAATATTGACAGAAATGCAATTAGCGATGTGCTTGGATATGACTACTCGATTGTTAGGGGCCCAGTTTCAGAATATGCCCGGAGGACTGTTGAACTTGGTGCAATTACGCCTCTTCAGTTTGACTTCCACCTTTACCATGAAACATCATCCGATTTTAATTGCACTTATTCACTTTAATCGGTATAGAAGTCTGTCGAAAAGGCCCGATGCTTCTTCAGTTTGGTGTTTCGAAAAACTGGTGATTTCACGGGCATCAATGAAATCACGAGTAGCGTGGGACAGTAATGTTGCCCCTGAGGATCACCTTTCTTGCGTCATTGTACCATATGCTTCGAAGGCACTTGTTGCCCTTCTGTCTTGAAGATCACTTGATTTATTATCGTTACTGGAAGTCAAAGGCGTTTAATTACGCTTGAATAAAGGCGTGAGTTAACGTTCACAGACTTTCGCTATTCTAAATGTTACTGTTTTGGTATTTCTAACCTTATTTTATTGACATATCGTCTCTGAAAGTGCCAAAAAGGCGTAAATCATAAATTCCGTTCGGTTGAAAATTATTAGTCCGTCAGTGGCGTAGCGAGGGTAAGTGGCCTCCCGGGTCATAATATTATTTTTTCGCCCCTTTCCGTCAGCATCAATGACTGATTGTATGGCACTTGCATACAATGGCATATGCGTACAAGTCATAACTACCGATCAATGATGTTTTGATAGCGGTAGTGTGACTGATAAAAACAAGTTATGAAAGAGGTTACAACAATGCCAATCGTGAGATTTGCGGAAGTTTGACATGTTCTTGAATAAAATTTGCATCGATTTGGATAATTTCCACATTAGGTGTCTTATTAGAGATATTAATTGTTATTCAATGGATTTAGATAAAAACACATGAGGAAAATCATGGAAATGATATTTCTTCTCATGTATATAATCTCATAAATTCTACCATATATTCATCTCATAAATAATAGCAAACCTATACTAATCATTATCTAACTCCCTCGTCGATGCTAGACTGATGACTGATTAGTTGGTAATTGTTGAAAAGCGTGAAATAGAGGGCGCTGCTATGCAGCCCAAGAAAGTGAAAGGGAGTTTGTTTACATGTGAGACAGGAAAAAATGTCCCTGATAATAAAAACCAGATGGCCTCTGAAACCCCACTTGTGAACTCGGGGGTGTTAATGAAATTGGGTCAGAATACGTTCTGGATGGAAGGGAGTCGCCAGCCCTAATAATACTGATAAGAACCGAGATTCAATCTCGGTTGTAAATTAAACTGTTCTTATTTGTTGTTTATTAAAGTTGCTATTGTTACCTAAAGTTGCGTAATAATTGAAGTACACCACTGAACCACCATTGAACACGCGCAACAGTAATGATTTGTACGCAAATGTCACAACACCCAGTGACTTAGGTTCTAAAAATGGCCTTTGGGGCATGACATTTTTTACGCTCCCACATCGCATTTGACTTTATAAAATGACATAAACGCATCAACATTTTGTCAGCATAGCCAGTGACATTAAGAAATAATGATTTCTTTTACCCTAGTCGTCATCAGTGGCTTGGCAAGCGTAAGCAGAGCCCGGGGCATGGTATAATTTTTACGCACACTCATCATATTTTGCTTTAAAATATGGCATAAACAAACTAATGTTTTTTTTTATCCATGGAGCTCCCTAAAACTGGTGCCCGGGCATGTATACACCTTTGCCCTCCGGTTGGTACGCCACTGTAGCCCGTACCCCTTCATATCGTCAACGGATGCCAAGTCGTCAATGCCAAAAAGCAAGATGGCTGCTAAGGTGTATAGTATAGTAAATAGAATATGGTATACACAACTTATGAAGGTTCCAATATATAAAAAATAATCTATGAATACTCTGCTAAAAATAAAGATTTAATATATTTAAATTCGTGCGGAACGATTTTTTGTTCTAAATTTCGCCTATATTAATCGCTAAGTTCGACAAATTCCTTCTTCGAAAAAGTAAAAGTCACGAATGAAATAAAAAGATCTTAAGCGATTAAAAATCATTAGGAAGTAACGATGTTACAAGATATAAAGATGTCGTTTAAATTTAGCAGTTAATCTTTAACTATGATCCCTCCATTGCATTGTTTACCTAAGCTATGTTGCTCTTTGGCATTAGCGATTTCGCATCTGTTGGAGATATGAAGAGGTACCAACTAATGCAGTACTACCCAACCTTTTTATCGCCGTGGACCGGTCAATGTTTGATCATTTTACCGCGGCCCGCTGGGGGGGAGGGGACGTTGATTGTTTATATTTTAGATTGTTTTGATTTAATAATTTTAATTTAAATGTATTTAAACATTAAAAATATGTTTTAATAATTGGTTTTTTAATAAACAAATATTTAAACGTATTCAAAATAAAATACAGCTACACCAAAAAATAAATATAAAGTGATTTAACATTTTAACTCACTAGAACGCTAAATCAATGAGAACCCTGAGCTTGTTTCTTTGCAACGAGACGGTTCCATTTGGGGGTAAGAAATCGATCACAAGATTTGAAGGAAGACAGTCAAGTTGAATAAAAGCTTATAAAAATGGAAATAATTTAATGTTCCTTGGGCGGCCCGGTTCCATTTGATCCACGGACCGGTACCTGTCCGCGGCCCGGGGGTTGGGGATCACTAAACTAATGGATTTCAGCCCAATGGAATTTTTGATTTACGAAGCTTAGCATTTTCAGTCACGATATGGAATATACAAGTAGTTTGAAATAAAGCATTGACATTGATAGCACTGTAGAGAAAAACACCTGTGTCATAAGAAATCAAATCTCTGTGGCATGCATTTCAGAACACGGTAAATAAATTTCAATCTCAAAATAGGAGAAAAATTTGGTAAAAATGACCATTTAGAACTCTTAATCGTATGTGTATCAACCCCTTAACGGTCGCGCCCGTCATAGTGACGTGCATCGAAGCATCGCATTTTTAGGCTTATAAACTAAAATTTAATCATTCATTAGCTATATAATTTGACACAAAAATTGCGTAGAATCCATAAGCATCTCAAGTATTCTATGCCTTCTTAGATGAATGAAAACGACAGCCTCTTTCCAAAACAGGAGGGATCATCTTATTAGATAGAACAAAATGCGACTCTTAAGGGGTTAATTAAATTGATATTTGGGAGCTTATAGGCAATAGACATTTATAACTCTTGTACCACAGACGAATCGTAATTAATACGTTATGATTCAGAACTATGACTAAACAGTTATCAGACCACGTCTGAATTATGTTTAAAACAAGAAATATTCGTTTATCTTCTATCATTCATTTTTGGAACTTGATTGGTAAGGATAGGGAAAACCTACCGGTTTTAACCGAAAACCGGTGTTTATTGTATAGGTTAACCGGTTTTTTTCGGTTATTTTATTATCCCGATTATAAACGGTTATTTCTTTAATCCAATAACCGGATAAAAAAACCGGATCGTAAAATAGGCTCGATATTAGGTTCGATTAGACTAAAATTTACTAAGTTATGAAGCTTTGAATTTCATCATCTTTTAGGCCAATCAACGACAATCGCTTCCTCGAGGCCTCTGTTGGTTGTCGGGTTACTGAAAGAGTCTTCCTGAACAGATAAATATTGGCCAATGGATTGATTTCCTGTAAAAATAATATTAATAAAAAAATTTCTACAAACAACGCTTGTTTTTTTTATGAAACCAGCGGGAGTGATCTCCCCTAAACTTTCTCGTATACTTTCCCAAAAAGGTGCTTTCCCCTCCCCAAAAAAAAAAAAAAACTTCGAGCATACTGTAACCCAAAATGCAATGAAAATAAGAAGGTTTTCCATTGTAGATTATAGTGATTGTGAAAAAATTTAGGTAAGAATCCAATTCAAAGAGATGCGTACCAATTTTCCACTCTTGCCGGCTCAAGGACAAAGTGACGTAATCCTTCCGCGTGCACAGAGATTACTACCAGTACGCATGCACACGGAGAATCGGATTAAAAAAATTGAATATGGAATTTGAACGCCTTTTTTTAACCGATTGGAACGAAATTTGGACACAGATCTATAATTAATGTTAGCAACCGTCATACCAATTTTTATTTATCTAAGCCAAAGGGTTTAAGAAATATAATTTTTACAAGTATGCGATTACACTGTCCGACAAACCATCAACCATTCGACGGATTTGGTCCAAACTTTGATACGGACCTACATTCATGATGATAAAACTGTGTACTAAATTTTATCCATCTAGCTATTCAAGTTTTTGAGTTATAGCGTTCACATGACCGCGGACAGACAGACTTCCCGTAGACGGAGTTTGTGCAAAACTTGATAGAAACCTACGAATTATGTGTTAAGACCACATACCAAATTTCATCCCCGTAGCTCTTATAGTTTTCGAGTTATCGTGTCCACAGACAGACAGGCATGATTCCAAAATTGTGTTTTTCGGACTCAGGGAGGTCTAAAACGTGGAGATTCGTCCAAATCTCGAGTTCGAATTTTTTGACGATTACAATACTTTCTCTTTGCATACTTCGTATACGAGAAAGTGAAAAAAAAAACGAAAACCGGCTATTTCAAAAAACGGTAATATTGAGCGGTTATAACCGCCAGGTTAAACCGGAGGTGAAGAAAACCTGAAGAACCGAAAACCGGTTATTTTCTCAATAACCGTCATCCCTATTGATTGGGACATTCGTTCTCTGTCTTCTGAAATGCTTACCATGAGAATTGGCGTTTTCATGAACACTAATTTTTTTACAGTATTCTGAATAGGCATATTTTAGTTCTTATCACCCTGAATAGCACAGAACCATTGAAAATTTGTTTGTTCAAAAATCGTATCCACTCTCAAATTAGAGCCGCTGAATTTGGTATTATGCATTATCAGTGACTTATGTAAACAAAAACACTCACAATCATAAACAACAGTACAATACTTGCAGTAATTTAATAAAAAATACAATGAAATAACTAGCTAAAAAATGTTTTCGACCGCGCCAACGCTACAAGTACAAGTGGAATGACCAGAAAAGTAGCAAAATTTTCGAGCCTGTCAAGCCAGAAAGAAATGTTGTCACAATTTTATTATTTTTTAATGAAAATTAAGAACAAATAATTAGTAGTGACTTTTAAATAAAATCAAGAATTCTGGTTCAGCTCGGGGGAAGGGGGGCTGCAGCCCCGTAGCCCCGCCCTAGATTCGCCATTGCGCATTATATTACCCCAACTTAAAAAATCTTCCAAATAATCACGGTTTCCATTTAACCCATTTCATAATACATTTATATTAATTGTTTCTCATACGAATTTGCAATTTACAGCTTAGGATCACAACATTAGTTATACGTCCTTTCGCTATACCGACTTGATGAATGTGAATGAGGTTTAAGACGGGTCGATCTTCTTTAATGCCCTTTTAAGCGCCTCTCTGAAATATAAAAATATTTTTTTTACCTTGAATGCCATTTTTCAGTTTAGGACCATAAAATGAACTAAATTACCTCATTATGTTTTATTTCAGAATCAACCAGAGGGAGTGGCCTCCCCTAAACTTTCTCGTATACTTATCAAAAATTTGTCATTTCACTTCCCCCTGCGTGGATAAAAAATTCGAACCTACTGTAACCTAGAATGCAATGACAATCAGAAGGTTTTTCATTGTAGATTATAGCTATTGTAAAATATTGAGGTGAAGAATTAAATTCAAAGAGATGCGTATGTATTAAAACTTAGCAATATTAATTTTCTAGCAAGCTCCGCTAATGCATGCATCAGAGATTAATTACTTCCAGTACGCAAGTAAAAGCTAGGTGAAGAATCAATTTCAAAGAGATGCGTACCGATTTTCCGCTCTTGGACGGTTCAAGCACAAACTGACGTAATTCGCTCCATAGCTTTCGCATGCACAGAAGATTGCTTTCAGTACGCATGCGCGTGGGGATGACGGATTCTTTTCAAAAATAAATTATACATACCGACAGACAATCAACCCTTTGACGGATTTGGCCCAAAATTTTATACGGACCTACTTTCATGACGATAAAACTGTGTATCAAATTTTATCTATCTAGCAATTCAAGTTTTTGAGTTATAGTGTTCACATGACCGCGGACATACAAGCAGACAGACTTCCCTTTGACGGATTTTGTCCAAAATTTGACAGAAGCCTACAAATTGTATTTAAAGACCACATACCAAATTTCATCCCCGTAGCTCTAATAGTTTTCGAGTTATCGTGTTCACAGGCAGACACACAGACATAATTCCCAAATTGTGTTTTTCGGACTCAGGGAGGTCTAAAACGTGGAGATTCGTCAAAATCTCGAGTTCGAATTTTTTGACGATTACAATACTTTCTCTTTGTATACTTCGTATACGAGAAAGTAAAAAGCAAAAACTTTTCCTTCCCTACCGCTAGAAAAAATTTACTGCACTAATCGAGAGCTTTTCAGTTTACAATGTGGTATATCATCCCATGACGCTGTATGAATCTCTCAGTGACAGTGTATGCTCTCAGGGTACGAACTCTTACCTTTAAAAAGTTGCCGTGTTTCCGAGGTGTCGAGCGATCTTTCTTATTTTCGGGTTAATTCTATCAAATTAATTGTTTTATCGAAATTTGACGACTCGGAAAAACTGAACCGAAATAAACTAATAAGTTGCACTGAATGTGAAATCTATTTTTTAATAATCTGTTGAATCACAACCATACTTTTATAAAAGTAAATATAATTCTTGAAAACTATGTATTCAAATGTGTTCTTCTGGAATTACATTCCCATGGCAATTGATAAAACTGGTTTTAATTTTCTTTTATCCGGATGAAAAATTCCATGTACTTACCTTATATCTGAAGGCATTATATAGTCCAAACATGTATTTGCATGTAACAAAGTTTTACATGTCACTGTGAGGAATTTAGTTAACTAAATAAAAAAAAATTAGTTTCCGAGGTATTGAACATTAAATTTTGGATAGAACGATTCAAATTTTAAGCCTCGTAAAAAAATTCCATTTTCGATAGTTGATGAGAATATTTCATTTGTTTGTAGACCATTGACTGGATCATTTTAATTTAAAATATGAAATAATACCCGCATGTATAATTTCAATTCAGTTTCTTCTTATTCCCATTGTCTCATTTGTCATCACGAAATAGATATTGAGTTATTTTAGGCTTAAATGTTTTCGTTTTCTTTTATTTGGCTTTTTCTGTGTTTTCCTATCAGATTCAGAATGAAAAAAAAATCCATTCTGTTTACTGTCAATTCTATTCTGCATACTTACTGAATGCTTTTAAAATATATTCTAGTGAATGATGTTATCTAAACAATTAAACGGAAAATTTTGTATTTTGCTTAAGTAAGAAAATACTTTGAGCTAAAGCTTCATACTTCATTATTTGCATGACGAAATGAATTCCTTATTATAATTTACAATAGACACTTAAATTCTCTTCTGTTCAATTTTCTTTGTAGTTTGATCAGTCTTGCTAGAGATGATAAAAACGTCCCGCACTTATAATTTGGCACTTACAATTAGAGAACTATTGCTTATGTATGATTAACCATTTAAGAACCGAGTTATTTTGTTACCTACGGTATTTAGGACGAGTTAACTCGGGATAAAGCCTTAAGTGGTTAAGGATAATAGTATTGCTGTTTTAATACTTTTTAATTGTATGCCTTACTTTATAATGATTCAAAGAATAAATTTGTTTTAAGTTTTTTAGTTTAATTATATTAACGTTCCGTTTCGAAGCAACACGAGGACTATTTTGGAACGGATTTTGATCCGTGGTCAGATGACGAGGACGACGGCACCCGAGCAGGCGCCGCCCTCTCCAAACTTCCGCACCACACCAGCGGGAGGACATATGGCCGAACCGGCCCACATACACGACGGATCTTTAATGGAATTTGGTCTCCAACTTGGAACCCGAGACCTTACCAAAAGGCCACAGTGGTCCTTTTAAATTTTTTGGAGTTCGTCCATTAGTAACAATCAGAGATTGATGCTATCATCAAATATAGAAACAATGCCAAGCTGATGTTATTTAAAAATACACTATATTGCATACAATATTGCAAGCATGCAGTGAAATTTAATCTGAACGCAGTTATGCATTGGATGGCCATCTATCAAGTATTGTATAGCAACGGATTCGGAAACCCTCCGCGCTTTTGCGCATGCGCCGGACGTAGTTATTTTCATCAAAATAGGGGAGGGGGAATGAAGAATGGAAGGGTGATGTTCACATTTTACTGAACGTGATCTAACAAAGAACTCCGGAAATGCGCTCATTTGACTCATTGCCTGACACCCCTTTCCGGTGTAAAATCGTCCAAAAGTGGTAGTCTCGGAATCCGTTGCTGAACAGTACAAATTTTGAGATACAGCTATTTTCGTAAAAGGTTACAGGCAGAGGCGTCCCGAAGTCGGGGCAAATCGGGCAATTGCCGATGGTGTCAAAGTGGGCATGTGAAGAAAAAAAAATCTTTTAATGGACTTCAAAAATAAAGACATATATTTAAATTTTGTTGAATATGTTATTTTAGTCTCAATAAGAAAACTGTATAATCTTTATATGTAGCTGAAGTTTAAAAATTTTCACCATAATGTTATTAAATCATATTTGCAGGGAAAACATGCTATGTAACTATGTAAAAGTTTGTATGACATTTAGATTGCATATATTACAGAATTTTAAAAAATATGTTTCTTGGGGGTGAGGGGACGCCATATGGTTGCCTTACCCGGTTGGTAAAGTTACTTCGGGTCGTTTCTGATTACAGGAAACAGTATGAGGCTCCAGTTTTACCAAATTAATTATTGTATTGTAAATATTATGTTGTGCAAAGAATAGGAACTGATCCAATTTTGCACAGCAAATTACACTCATTTAGGTTAAGTTAGTGATCTCCAAATCCACAAAACTGTAGTTGATGGCTAGTTGTATAACTAAAGAGAAATAATTTAATCGTAGTATTTTCAAATTTGTTCAAGGTATTAGACACTTATGGAATTTTAGCTTATTGATTATTACTATAGGGGCCGTTCAAATATTACGTAAGCACCCAAGGGGGGAGAGGGGGTTTGCGATTTGCTTATTTTTGCTGACAAGGGGGGAGGGGGAGTATGAGTGATGCTTACGTAAGACATTAAAATCACTTTATTTTCGAAAATCTCTTGTAACTTGCACAAATAATTTAATTTAAAAAATTAAATTTGAAAAAAAAAGTTAAATTTGACAAAAGAAAATTAAACTTGATTTTTGTAAGCTTAAACTTGAAATTATAAGGAAATTAAACTTACATATTTTTTTATTCATATAAGCCTAGTTGGAGTTTTTTATTTGAATAAGTCCTAAAATTTTTAAAATTAGATTATTACTGTTATACGTTTTGTAAAAAAAAGAACGGGGGGGGGGCAAATGACACCAAAAACATGCTTACGTAATATTTGAACGGCCCCATACCAGATGACTACTCTAATTGTGTCTCAATCGCTAATTTTTCAATTGTCAGTGATAGGTATATGATTCCAGTTGGAAAAATGCTTTAAGTGCCGTATAGAATTATATTTTATGTTGTGTGAGTCAATGAATGTACTATTAAAAAATTTACAAGGTCTAAATTTTTTTTATAATCCCCCGGTCATTTAAGTCGTATTTAGTAAAAAATTCTTGACTCACTAATATTACAAGCAACCAGCGGGAGTGGCCTCCCCGAAACTTTCTCGCATACGACTAGTAATGTGGGGTGGGTAGATAAATATTTTTGAAGTATATACCCTGGTATTTACCCAAGAAGTGGGTATTTTGAGAAAAAAAATTATGAATGGTGTTTCACAATGAAACATATAAAATTTATATATTCCCAAAAACTTGATATTTTTCAAAAAAAAAATGTCATTGACCCGCATTCCACGCGCATAAAAATAGTGTTTGTTCGCAATTTTTATGCGCGCTGAGGGTACCACAACTAATAAGATTTTATTCAACGTTTTTGAGTACGAGATTTTATTGTGGATATCACACAAAATTTCACCACACCTCTGGTTAACCAAGGTCCTCCATCTGGAGAATGTCAGAACGAAGTGTCAATTTAGGGGGGGTTGCCATAGAGCGAGTTTGCCACTCACTAACATTTCCTTCGTACACCGCGCCAAGGCGAAAGGAAATCATACTGCAAACAACCGCTTGGCGGCAGATTACTGTCGCCAATACACTATAACAATTGCAATTTGAACCGAATATGCAATTTGAACGTCTTTTTTTTAACCGATTGAAGCAAAAATTGGACACAAATCTATAATTAAGTTTAGAAGGCCACATACAAAATTTCATTTATCTAAATAATTTTGTTAAGAAGTAATTGCATTCAAAATTACGCGATTATACAGATCGACAGACAGTCAACGCGTTGACGGATTTAGTCCAAAATTTACTGCAAACCTACATTCCTGTTGATAAAACTGTGTACCAAATTTTATCCAAGCAGCTATTCAAGTTTTTGAGTTATAGTCTTCACATGAACGTGGACAGACAGACTTCCCGTAGACGGATTTTGTCCACAATTTGATAGAGATCTACAAATTATATGTAAAGATCGCATACACACATACAAAATTTCATCCCCGTAGATCTTATAGCTTTCGAGTTATCGTGTTCACAGACAGACACATAGAAACAGACAGACATAATTCCAAAATTGTATTTTTCAGACTCGGGGAGATCTAAAACGTAGAGATTCGTCAAAATCTCGATTTTGAATTTTTTTGACGATCACAATACTTTCTTTTTGTATACTTCGTATACGAGAAAGTAAAAAATGCCCCACCCTTCTGTGACTAATATTGACTGAGTTATGAATCTTTGAATTTCATTATTTTTGGACGTCACTCCCTCGAGTCGGTCCCTGTTTGGAGGATTTTCCTGGAGGTGCCCGCTGAAATGGTCAAAAACAATCAAAAGTAGTGATATTCAAAGCGCCATAACTCTGTCAGTTTTAACCGCAGAAGAGTGGAACTTTTTATATATAAAGTGTTAGTGTGTCGTGAATATTTTATTAAATATGACTCATGGATGCGACTGTAAAAATGTAGACTTCGTAATTTTTTCAGCAACACATTTATTGACTCAAACAACATAAAATATAATTCTTTACGTCATTTAAAGCATTTTTCCACCTGGAAGTAAATGCCCATCTCTAACGTTTAGAAATTAGCTATCGGGTCACGATTAGAGTGATCACCCTGTGCATTTCATAGTATTAAATTATTACGGAAAGGGAAAAGATGTATTTACAACCCTTCCTATAAAATTTTCCGATCGGATCCTTAAAGGAAAACAAAAGAAACAACATTTGTACTTTCTCGTATACGAAGTATACAAAGAGGAAGTATTGTAATCGTCAAAAAATTCGAACTCGAGATTTTGACGAATCTCCACGTTTCAGACGTCCCTGAGTCCGAAAAACACAATTTTGGAATTATGTCTGTCTGTCTGTGAACACGATAGCTCGAAAACTATTAGAGCTACGGGGATGAAATTTGGTATGTTGTCCTTACACATAATTTGTAGGCTTCTATCAAATTTTGGACAAAATACGTCTATGGGAAGTCTGTCTGTCTGTCCGCGTTCATGTGAACTTTATAACTCAAAAAATTAAATAGCTAGATGGATAAAATTTGGTACACAGTTTTTTCATCAGAAATGTAAGTCCGTATAAAATTTTGGCCAAATCTGTCAAAGGGTTGACTGCCTGCCTGTCTGTATAATCGCATACTTTTGAACGCAATAACTTCTTTAAAAAATTACTTTGATAAATGAAATTTAGTATGTGGCCTTTTAACCTTAATGGTAGATTTGTGTCATCAATCGGTTAAAAAAAATTCGTTCAAATTGCCAATTTCGTTGGTAATCACTCCGGCTTCTAATTCCTCTTCCGCGTTGGAAGACCTTCGGAAATCGTGGTATGACGTTTCACTTATTTTTTCTCCACTGCGTTAGGGGTTCTTGTTCGTTTTACTGTCTTTTAGTTTATTTTTTTCTCTACATGTGTTAAGAGTATACGAGAAAGTTCAGGGGAGACCATTACTCTCGTTTTTCAAACATGGTGTCCTGTATACCGGACATCAAATTTGAACTGTTCTTATTAATTCAATAATTGATTTAACTACATGCTGTTTTTATTTGATTCTCGACTTTCTTTTTATTATAATCTTTTTAAGAGTTTTCCGTTTCGGGGATGGAATCATTTCATTTATTTAGTTTTTGCACATCATCTCCAAAAAATCTTACTTCTTTGCAAAATGGAGTTCCGTGGTGAATTTTGTCTTTCAAGTAATTTCTTATATTTGAACTTTTATACACCATTTAAAATGCTTGAGCGACATTTTATTATACTTCGGCAACCATTTTACAACGAAATTTGGGTGATTGTTCATCTTTTTTCAGTTGAAATATCCAGTATTGTCCGGATGCCGGACATGGGATAACATTTTTAATTTTTCACCTACAGGCTTGAAATTTTATTTTTGAGATACTCTTTGCGGTATGCACAGTACACCAGAAAAACAAAAGTCTCACTTCATTATTTCTTAGTCCCGACTGATGGGGTTATAAAAGAACTAAATGATAAACATAATCTATTAAAAAGGAATCTCAACTAATTTATATTGTTACAAAATCCGTATGATGTGCGTACGGTGAAAAAGAGTCCAACAAGCAGGTTAACGGAAGATGACGTTCTACTCTCGAATATCCCGGAAAACACGAAGTGCAGGTAACAGGAAAAACAGCACTTGCACAAATTAGCAGTACAAGATGACAGCGATTCACTAATAAGAACAGCAAGATCAAGAACAATAGCGCTCGGCGTCTTACAACTTACTAGCTAGCACAGCGGATAAAACTCCCAAAGAGAGATTCCAAAGACGTTCGCACTCTAAACGCAATCCCAGTCGATCAACACGTTTCTTTTATAGTTTCCCCGACAGGCCGTGACGTCACTTGGAATCATCTGGATAAATCCGGATATCGGCCCCTAATGGAGATATCAAGAAAATTCCTGTAGTTTTGAGATCCCACATTTCGTCGCCGAGGTCGGAGTCGATGGCTCCATTTCCCCGGCATTCCCATACATACCCCTGTAGAACTCTCTTCCCAACCATCAGACTAACATTGTTGGGAAGCGACTTTCCATGTCCGTAACAATATGTATTTTTTTACCCTTGACCCACCTTAAGTTATACTCAAGAAGAAGAATACTCAAGTGTTAACACTTCTTGGAGGCATGGTATCGTAGTGAAGACCCGAGTGCTGCTATACGTTTTAAGGGGGATAGGAAAGACCAAAGAGCTTTGGCTCGCTTATCATCCGGTCACTTAAAAACCCTCAGACTCTCTAGTGGTGATAAGAAGTTCAATATCTGCGCAAAGTGCAGCATGGTTGAGGCCACTCCGCAACGTCTACTTGACTGTGTTACCTTGGTGTATGATGACCTGCTTAATCGACCGGATTTCGTGTTGGAGGTGATGAAGTCGAACGATCTCATGGATCTGATCTGATTCAGATCAGAAAGAAGAAGAAGAATATGCATTTTTAAAATCACTTGCATGATTTTCATGCGAATTGTTTAGGCTGTAAATTTGATTGCTTAGGCTACTTCGTGTGCTGAGAACTCAATTCTTATAAATATATTGCGTCGGATAAAATCAAGTGAAAGTTGTGTTCCCCATGCCCTTTTGTTCTAATAATGAACTGTGGACACGCACCATTGCGTCCCTCCTACATCACAATAAGTAGACTAGCTGCAACTCGAAGTTATATTGTTTCAAGATGACCGTTAATGATAAATTGTTTCAACACGAATGAAAATTGCTTATATTTACGGCATATATACGCTAGTAGTATTTTCACACCCTTTTATTTAACTTGACTTGCTTCATGTTTGTAAAAATGGAATTTTGTAATGGGTTTTTCGCTCACTTCCTGATGCTTCTAAAATATTGTACAGGCGTATGTTCTTGATCACAATACAATATTCCAGTATTTTTATAATTTAATCGTCAGTTTATCGATTAATATAATTAAATTACATCCAGTGGCGAATCAAGGGCGATTGTTATCGGGCTGCAGCAATTCTTGATTTGTAGAGGGACGAGACTCATGTTTATATGGAATGCCGCTGTTGAAGGATCAATTCAATTTCAGGAACCATTTTTTATTAGGCTACGTTCCACAGCACAGAACATTAAAGAAAATCAACGAAAACAGACAACAACACAAGACAAGTGTACAGACTAGAATGAGAGAGGCATCATGGGAAAAAGATGGCTCCAGTAGCGCCACCTACCATAGAAAGGAGAAGGCAGTGAATTGTAACCGTTACAGATTTTATTTAAAATCACTACAACTGTTTGTTTTTAATTTTCATTTAAAAAATAATAAAATCGGGCAACCTTGCTTTCTGGCTTGACAGGGTCGAAAATTTCCTACTTTTCTAGTCATTCCACTCGAACTTGTAGCGTTGACGCGGCCGAAAACATTTTTTTTGGCTAGTTATTTCATTGTATTTTTTATTAAAGTATCGAAAGTATTGTACTGTGCTTTATGATTCTTATTGTCAGGTGAGGAAAGTCTGTAAAGTTGAAGTGTTTTGGTTTACGTAAGCCATGAGGTTTGACATTCGCCACTACGATACAAAATTTTTATGACCTCAGCCCCCCCCCAGACCCAAATCCTGGATTCTCCACTGATTGATTACATCCATACGTTAACTGACTCCATACGCGTAGCATCACCTGATAATCAATTCGAGAAACAGTGAATTTGAAGATTCCATAATATTTATAATAATGAATTGTAAGTTAAAGATCAAAAAGTAGAAAATACAGGAAAGCATCGTTTATATGTTTCTCATTTATACGTCGTTTCATCACAGTCCCGATTCATTCATTGTAATGATAAAATGCTTCATTTATACGACGCAAAGCTTCGGCTAAACGTTGTTTTCACCCCTGTCCTAAAATTTGAAAATTTTCTCCTTTTCTAGAATGCGAGCTGTGATAAAGATACAAGACTTCGAAATTCTTTACAATTGATGAATGAAGACATGATTGATGAATGGAAGACAAATTGTTTGGTGGCAATTTAAGCAATGATGAAGAAGTTTTTGTACCTTTCTTGAATGACGCTACGGACTCCACTGAAAAAATTTCTTTTTTCCACTGAAAAAATTTTTATTTTCTTTTGTCAAAAGAATAGTGAAAAAGCAGATAATGAGTATAATTCGATTCATAATGATGTACTTACTACTCAGAGACAGTCAACACATCAAATGACGGTTAAAGACATTATTAATTGAGCGTCTACCCGCATGCACATAAACCGTATAAGATTATAATTAGTGCTCAAGATATCCAATAAAGGTATGATTTTCCCCACTTTTATGAAAAATGTTTAATTTTAAAATTTAATACAGTCGGACCTCTATTTAACGAACCTCTATTTTGCGAACTTCTTCTTGGAACCAAGATCATTTTGCGAATTTCTTCGTAAAATAACCTCCAAATAGCGAAGTGCATTCTCTATTTAACGAAATTTTTCTTGTGATCCAATATTTTTTTCCCTCCCTATTTCTCAAAATATTTCTAAACATTTCAAACTTATTCTTTCTTTTAACACATTTTATGGTGATCAATGACCTTGAAGCTGGAAAATGTCAAAGCGAAAGTGCTTGAGCATCAAAGAAAAAAATTTAATTCTTCATGAGGTGGATAAAGGCGTGAAAAAAAGGATATTGCTTTAAAATTTGGTATTCCTCCAAACAGCTTCTCAACCACAATAAAAAAATCGTTATAAGATACAAAATTATGATTCATCGAATTCTCGTTCAAAACGTTTTAAAAGCATGTGTCTATTCCATATAACGAACTTATTTTCGGGATTTAGCGACTTCGTTAAATAGAGGTCCGACTGTAACTGATTTCCATACGATGTAGTATTAAATTTGTTCTATCTTAAAAAACTTTAAAATTAATACTTTTAAATGAATTTGCATCAGTAGCATTAAATTTGCAATAATCGAAGTTGTTCAGTAAAATTTCGATTACGCGTCTCTTTACTTATACGTCGTTTTACGTCGGTTCCTTGAAAGACATATAAACGTTGCTTCAATGTACTTAAAATTTTTTTTTTCAACTTTTTGGTATTCTAATAAAAGAGTATTTTAGATTTTCTTTTATTAAACTTATTATCACTTGATTTGAATCCCACCATTACTGCAATGCAGTGGTGCATTATACCTTTCGAATAAAATTTGAATTCTGGGCTCACATAGCTGCATCAGTTGTTTTGCAAGTATGATCTTGTCCTTTAAAATATTTCAAATATTTCAAAACTAATATGCTTCATAATTACTCTCTTAATGCGACAGGTTACAGAAATGCAACAATGTTTATCATTTTTTAATAAGGCATAAATATAAAATCTCATACATTGAAGTCTTAAAGTGAACAGACATTTTCGTATTAGCCAGGACAGTTCCATTTTTAAACGCTTTTACTAAGTTCGAAATGTTTCATGTTTGTATGTACGTGTTGAAAAGCGTGATATAGAGGGCGCTGCTAAGCAGCCCAAGAAAGTAAAAGGGAGTTTGTTTACGGGTAAGACAGGAAAAAATGACCCTGGTAATAAAAACCAGATGGCCTCTGAAACCCCACTTGTGAACTCGGGGGTGTTAAGGAAATTGTGGGAGAGGACGTTCTGGAATGAAGGGAGTCGCCAGCCCTAATAATACTGGCAAGAACTGAGATTCAATCTCGGTTGGAAATTAAACTGTTGTTATTTGTTGTTTATTAAAGCTGTTATTGTTACCTAAAGTTGCGTAATAATTGAAGAAATACACCACTGAACCACCATTGAACATGCGCAACAGTACGTAAGGTTGGAATTTTGTGATCGATTTTTCACTCGCTTCTTAATGCACTAGAGTTCTGAAATTTTGTATATTTATTGGGTTTGATGACAATGCAATATTTTTTAAACGCTTTTACTAAGTTCGAAATGTTTCATGTTTGTATGT
>BGPR01003914.1:47385-115062 GCA_013235015.1 Araneus ventricosus
TAGTTTTTTTTATATTTTATTCTTTCCCTGGTTGAATACTAGTTTATGGTATCGCAATTCGAAGATATTACCTCTTTTATGTGCTTGAATCACAATTCTTTGTGAAAGGTTCTGTACGTAATGGGATTCTTGCATTACCATGGAAACCAAATTGTGATTATTTAGCAGAACTGTGATATAACTGATACACACAATGTAATTTATTAATCAAACTTGGTTTTAATGAGACTTTTAATTAGTTATTTCTCTGTTCATCAGCCTACAAGGCCAGTACATGCTATTTACAGGCTTCCCTGAATTGGTTAAGAACTTCTCCAGGAAATACTACAGAGGCAGCCCTGAACCTACAGGTGCAAACGTATTTTACAATTTTTTAAATTGATAATTGAAATCTAGTTTAAGATCTCAGCATCGTCCAATAAACTTTTACAAATTTAATTCCACTCTATGCATTTTATAAACTGATGAAAAATCGATCACAAAATGTATATACGACCTATACAAGACATGAAACATTCAGCTTAATAGAAGCGCTTTAAAAAAAATATTTACATTGTCATCAGACGAAATGAACTGGAACTCTGGTGGTGACTAGGCAGGAGTGAAAGAGATCGATCCACAAGATTTTCAGCCCCATTTGTCCTAGAGCAGCCAGAACTTTCAGGAGCTTCTGAAAGAGCGTTTAAAAGCTAATTTACCATCAGTCCAATGGAAGTAATACAAGAGTTTCAAGGAACCTTGTTCAGTACTCAATTTCTGACCTTGTGCACAAACATGTCATTTCAGACAGGTAAAGGAAACCATTACAATGTAGTCTAAATGTAGTAATACAAGATTTCGGAACTCCTGGTGCATGAGCGAGGTGAAGAAGATCAGTCACAAAAAAAAAGGTATGACATTACGCTTCTGTTGAGTATGGAGAACTTTCGGCAGACTTAGTAAAGCTAGTTTAAAATGTTACAAACGCCAATTCAATGAGTAATACAGGGTTTAAGGACATCAGTGCATTAGGTGAAAGATCGATCCTGGAGTTAATACCCTTTACAGGCATGAACATTTCTAGATGGTAAAAGGCGTTAAAACATTGTCATCTCTGGTTAGGCCGATATAAGAATTTTGGAACTCTAATTAAGGAAGCCGGGTGAAAATCGTTCTGATTCAATACCGCGGTACGCCTGAGCATGAGAGCATTTCGAGACTTATACAGTAGAGAGCGTTTGAAATATTGCATTACCTGAGTCAAATGAAACCTAGGTTTAGACTCTGGTGCATTAGAGCGGTGATCCATAAGTTAACCTGCCTAGGCAGCGACATTTCAGATTTATAAAGCCATTTGCAAAAAAAAAGTATTGCATTTACCATCAGTCAAATGAAATACAGAGTTTCAGAGACCACCTTAAACAACCCTAATTCAGCCTTACATTTTGCTACAGTGCCCAGTGTTTCAGACTTAGTAAAGAAGCATTTAAAACAGTTGTCATCCAGGATTGAAAACCTGTGTCTAGATTTCGGAACTCTAGTGCGTTGGCAGGTGAAAGATCAATTACTGATTCAAACCTGCATGGAAACATGAAACCATTTCAGACCCAGGTAAAGGCGTTTAAAAGCCCCACGTGCCACTGGGTCAATGCAATCTCTGGGTTCCCAGAACTCGTGCATTGAAGCGGTGAAAATCAGTCACCAGGTTTCAGCCTTGCCACACTAGGCATGAACTCTTTCAGACTTAGTAAAGGCGGATTTAAAAATACTGCAGGTACCAGGTCAATGAAATATACAAAACAGAACTCTGTTGCATTAGGCAGGTGAAAGAATCGATCTGAGTTGTGCCCCACATACCCTTCAGGCAGAACATTTTCAGACTTGAGTAAAGCGAAATATTGCATTTGTCATCAGACCCAATAAATATAATTTCGGAACTCTAGTAAAACTAAGTAGTGAAAAAATCGAATCACGAAATTCCATTACATTTTGACCTAAAACATAGGACATTGAACTTAGTAAGAAACGCGTTTAAAAAAAAATATTTACATTCTGTCATCAGGCAAATAAATATTTCAGAACTCTGGTGCAATTTGAAAAATCAGTCCACCAAGAATTCTTCGTACATAGCTAAATGGAGTATTTCTCAGACTTAGTAAAGACAGTTGCAAAAAAAATATTTACACTCAGTCAAAATAAACCACTAGGTTAGAATAAATTACATTCAGAAACTGAGTGAAAAATCAGATCCTGGGAATTCAATATAGTACCTTAGGCATGAGCAATTTCAGACAGTAAAACACAAAATATTACGTACCATTCAAGTTAATCAAATGCTAAAGTTGAGAACTCTAGTGCACATTAAGAGCAGAAAGAATGATCACAAGAGTTCAAAACACCGCACCACATAGAAGCCTTAAAACATTTCAGACTTACTAAAAGTGAACAAAAAGAAATATTTGCATTGCAAAATGAGTCAATAAATACAAGTTCGAGACACTTATTCCAACCCCAGATTCAGCATACACACTTCAGTGCCTTTGAAGAGTATTTCAGACTTAGTAAACTTAGTTTAAACATTGTATCCATCAAGGATAATGATATAAAGGATTTCGGGCAGCTCAAGTTATTCAGAGCGGGAAAATCAGTCCCTCACAGAATTCAAACCAGCACATACAAACCTTGAGCCATTTCAGACTTAGTAAACTGTTTAAAAATGTTAAAGGCATACAGAATCAATGATATATACAAGGAGTTTAAAGACTCAGACAAGAGCGGCGGTGAAAAGTCAGTGCAAGAATTCCAATTGCCTTCCTGGTGTTTCAGACTTAAAGCGTTTAAAAGAATATTTACATTTACCACCGTCAATTAAATATACAAGTTTCAGAGCTTCCTGCATTAAAGGCAGTGAAAGATCATGATCCACTGAGATTCCAGCCGCCCCCACAGCCTGAGCATGGCAGAACAGTTTCTTTGGAACTTAATTTGAAGCGTTTAAAAGAATATTTGCATTTAATCAATCAGGACCAAATGATAGGAGCTGGAGACTCTGGATTAGAGCGGTGAAGAATCGATCTTACGCTACATTTTAAGAACTGGACATTTCAGACTTAGTAGGCTTTTAAAAAGATATTGTCAGGCCAAATGATTTTCAGAATCTCAGGCAGGTGAAAGAATCAGTCTGGAGTTTCAACTTTAACACTAAACATATTGCATATTTCAAAATTAGTGGGTTTCTAATTGTTGTATTTCTTCAGTTCCACCGGCACAGGTGGCTGTCTTTGGCTTCAACCAAACAAACCGATCTACTTCACTTGGGTTGTTTCAGTGACAGTTGGATCTCAGTTCCTTTACTATTCAGGTTTGGCGACTCAGCCTTCATTCAGAACGATCTCTCTGCAGTTTTCATGCTTTAGGTTCCACGGTGGTTTCAGAATATCTGTGGGAGATGGTTTTCCTGCTCACTGGCCGTGAGCAAACTTAACACACTTTCTTGGGCGCAGCAGCAGCCTCTCCTCTTGCTTTTCGGCCTCCCCACACCATGGACAGACTCTTGGGTTCACACAAACCAAAAGCCACCAGCCAATTCAGAATTATATACCCCACACTCTACCTGGCAACAGTCTAGAGGTGCCCTGGTGTGAAGCACAAAATTTTGGCTATCACTCTGAGTAAGGGCAGTTATACCAATGGTAATCACACTCAGGTTAAAGAGAGCTAAATGACACGTGAATTCGTTACTTATGTAATTACAAAATATTACACACCGATCAAAGGCATACCAATGAAACATTTAAAAATCACATAAATGGAATCCACACATGAGAAAGAATGCTGGTCAGTAGTAAATTATGTTTACTCAGGAAGGAACCCAAACCTCCTGAAACATTATAATTCTCTTCCCAACTCATTCTTAATTTCAAAGTTAATAGCACCACTGGATCTCCTTAGTTTTGTTTTTTTGGTTTCTAAATCAGACAGGAACATGGATCCTTATATCTAGGATGGGGTTATAATCTACATTTTCCACACAAACTACAGGGTGAGGCAGATGTCTTAACAAGGCATTACAAGCATCATTTAACACAAATTTGAGCACATTTGTTTGGTGGACATACACTCATATTTATGAATCTTAGAAGCCAAATATTTTCTGTCCTAAAGTGGTTTCGAATTTGCAAATGTTTATCTCTTCCCCAATTCCCTAAGACCAGTGGTTCCTCTGGACACTCCTTAGCATTAGGAGAAAGCAAGCATTTTACTATTAAAGAGTGTACGGAGGTTGTGCAGGCTCTGAGAGGATCAAATAGATACTCTCGCCATGGATTCTTGAATTGATGTGCCTCTATTTCAATAAAAGTTCCTAGCTCTCAGGAGGACTAGGGCAGTAGTAATTTTCCTAGAGACTGTTTTTTGTTCGTTCCAAATGCACTCTCTCCCAGACCTCCCCATATGCTCCCTTTTTTCCTTTTCCCTGGGAATCAGTTTGGATTGGATGACCTGAGATTTCCAGGATTTCCTCAATTTCAAACGTCACTTGCATGAATGTTTTTGCCGCATTATCAGGCCTCTCAAGTGGAGACAAGGATCCAGCAGGAAATAATCTGCGGAACCTGAAATAAAAAATTACTCTGTATATTCTGAGAGAAAGACAAACTCACACATGTGAGGCTCAGTACTGATAATTAAAGTAACATTTTATATTTTACTGAAGGGATCTTTCAATCAGTCCTTCACGATAGTGGTGACGACATCAAAGCAGTCAGTGTAAGGGCAGTTCTTTATGGGCTAGGACGCACCTTTACTACACAAAACTTTATTGCAGGCTAGATTTTACACCGACACTATTATCAAACTTTTCTAATTTGAGTTAGGCCTTTAACTCATGAAGCTCATGGGAGTCTGCATCCCAGTATTCTCGTTGTGTCTATAAAGGCAACCGCTGGTGCCTGCCACTGAACTCAAGTATGAAAGGGCAGGTCACCCTTTGGGCGCAAAAGAGCCTATTTAATGCAGAGGGGTTAATTAGACCATTACTAGATGTATCCCTTCAAGTATTTTGCACAGACTGGGGTCAATTTTACTTATCAAAGTAGCTGCTGGATGGGAATTTTACCAGTGGGTTCTGTCAATATCTCCTTCAGAACTGCTTTATCCCTTAATTTTATGGGGTTGTTTGACTAATTGTGATGATGCCTGAGGCAGTGATAAACTTTTAGACCCTAGGAAAGTGGGGAATGAATCTGTACAGGACAGGAATTTCTGTTTTTTATCCAAACTTGACAAAACAGGTCACTTTTCTCAAGGCCTCACTTTATCAATTTCTCTCTGCTGCTGTCAGCCGTCCATTTCAGATTGAAAACTAGCTGGGTGCAAGCCAAAGAACTTTTAAAATTAACTTTGCTTTACTGCAGACCATGCAGATGGTTTCTTTTGCCACTGGCCAGAGCCATTGCTCTTAGGATCAAATAAAAAAAAAACGCTTTTACCAATGCATTAAAAAAGAAAATAATAATTTTTCGCAAAAATCTGGAGATCACAACGTAAAAATTTGACGCGCTGAAAACCACAATGATTATCGTAAGAAACGAAATGCTATTAAACATTCATCATATAAAATAAATTATAAATATGGTTACAATTCTAATTTACTTACAGTTTTTCTACCTGCGCCTCACGCTTTTCCGATTTTTCTTTTGACCGCCAGATTTTTGAGAAAAAATATTTGTTTTCATTTTTAATGCATTGGTAAAAGCGGGGTTTTTTTATATTTATTATTTTACCTTTTGTGCCTGCTTAGAAAATATCCCACATTTGTCCCGGATTTGAATAAATTGTTTCCGATTATCCCGTTTTCCCCGCATCTCCCAAGAGGAAAAGGACGCGATACGACACAGTGTAAGATGACGTTCAGGTAGACGTCCGATGTCATGCGCAGTTACGTTTTAATGACACTGTGACGTCAGGTAAGTGGATTCAGTTATCAAACTTTCAAGATCTCAAAATTCTTGTGATCGCAATTTAAGAAGCTTTGATTTACAATTAGATGATGAAAGTGGCTAGACGATTAATTATATCATAGCACAGACTTCAGTAATTGCTGACTATAAAAAACAAAACTGAATCAACTGAATGTTAAAAGGACATGCATAACTTATAGAAATCGGAATACCAGCTGAAATCGTTTAATTAGTAACTGGATTCTGGATTTTATTATAGCTTATTTATTTTCTGTTTAGTCGTATTTCATGAAATAGAAGAACAATGGAGTTTCGGTTATCTAGATCACGTGGAGTAAGAACAGTTTAGTTAATATAATATAGATATATTGGTGTTCAAAATTTACGGTACAAACACATATTTCGCAATTATTCGAAATAGCTATTGCTAATACTTTAAAAATTAATGTCGCAAAGCAATGTAAGCATCTACTTTACTCAGGTTCTCGTTAAATAAATTTTATAAAATTTTTACCAAGTTCTCTAATGAACTTGACATTTTTTAATATATCTCTTGGTACTTTTAAATCGAAATGTTAACAGCTTTTAAATACATGATGCATTTTATTTTGGCTTTTTAGAACTTTGTAGAATTTTATGCGTTTTGATTTTCCGTGTTCTTATGTATTCGACCATTTTTTAAAATGTTCTTTATAGGTTTTAATTTTTATACTATGTTTTTGGCGCCGTGTTGCAATTTATTTTTATATCTAGTGTGTATTTTTGTCTTTAAACTCCTGGTGTGTTTGTAGAGGATTCGGTGCTTGTGTGTTTTGACTTTTTAACCCTTGCCTTTTGGAAATGGTCTTTTTATTAAAAAAAATACGACTTTTAGAATCATAGTGTGTTTTAATGTTTTTGTGATTATGTGTTTTTGTTTTTAATTATATATGCGTTTGCAAAATTTTTATGATTTTATGTATTCTCTGTGTTCAACTCTTTATTTTCTAGCGCATTTTTTTTATTTACTCGCTGTGGCTTTTGTTCTTTGTGTGCTTGTTTTTTATAGCACACTGTAAATGGAGTTTTTTCTGTAGTGTGCTTTTCTTTAAGTAAATAAATAAGTAGATACCTTTTAATGTTAAAAAAACTTTGTAAAAAGAAAAGGCTAAACTAACAGATCTTCTTATTTGGGATTTTTGTCTAAAGAAGTGTGGTTCTTAGCAGAAAAATCTCACAACTAATCAATTATATCAAAAATGAGTCATCGGAATTGATTAAGCTATGGATTCAGATGGAGAGCATTAGTAGACTTGTTGGTGGTCAATATCAAGCAAACCTCGCTCGATGGTTAAGATTGTTCCGAATGATGGTATCCCGGTTATGGAACCAATTCCAAACTACAGGTCCCATCCTAGGTCTCTCAAGAGCTAGGACGCCTGCAAATGATCAATTTGTGGCTTTAAATGTATTGCGCCACAGAGAGCTGATGCTTTCAGAACTTCCTCGGGACTTCGATCCTGCGATAGAACTAATAATTTCTAGATAAACTAAGCTCCGGTGACCAGCAGGAATGGCGCTAGAGTTTGCCCGACGGGGGGGGGGCACGATCTCCCCGACAGGGGGGACGAGGGTAATGAAATTGGTCTCAAATTTTCGCCGGATTATTATTTATCAACTACAGTTCAATACCCCGTACAAAAATTTTCCCCGATGGGATACAAAATTTTTCCCCGACGGGGGGGGGGTACACAGCATCCTCGACAGGGGGCCCTGGCCCCCCGGTCCCCCCTCTGGCGCCACCCCTGGTGACCAGTGGTTCATGTTCTCTTCAAGAAATCGCAGAAGAGAGCCCTTTTTTTATGGGAGCTGGGAATACCATTCTTGTACACAGCAACAAGCTTAGGACCACGTCCTCTTCACTGATGAGTTGAGATTCAGAACATGGAATGACTGTCAACGAATCTTCATCTGGGGAGAGCGTAGTGTTTATTAGAATCCTTCCACATAAAGAAAACCTATCACTTCGGTGGAAAGTGACACCTGACGAGTGGTTGTATACGGAAGAGTCACGTTAAGCGGCCATACATCTCTGTATACCTTTATTACGGGTGTTGTGAACGCATGGTATAGATATCAGGTTCTTGAACCGTAGGCGAAGCTTTTCCGGGGATCTGTTGGAAACTATTTTAGTTTGATGGACTAAAACACGAGGCCTTACTACAGAGGATGATATTCTGGGGAGGAAGAGAATTTGGAAGCCCCTCTTCTTTTTTTTAGTCTTGACCGAATAAGATCGGCAATAGTTCTAGACCATCTTTTGATGGCAATTTTTCTTTCTTTTTTGATTACGGATTGAAAAGAACTTTGGAATGAAGAGGGGATAATAGCCTTTGTAGCTGAAAATCCCCACCTCCCTTTTCAAATCAAATATTCTGGGGAAAGAGGGTATTTACCGAATAGCGTAGTCAGCCAGATAACCGAATCACAATACCGTATAGCATGTTCCGGATGCTTTAGGAAGAACCATCACATGATGTCATTTCCTTCCCAGGACTTTCCATGATTTTAAATCTTCGCTGTTAAAAGAATGGGATGTGTTGTCCCAAGCTTTGATCAACAGCCCCATTTTTAGCATGAAGGCTCCCATAAAACTTGTAACGATTTACGAGGTGTCACTCTCTTTATTAGCCTGATGATTATGAAAGTATTAAATTTCACGTGCTGGAAATTTTTAATTTCATTTGAATATTTGAAAAAAAAATTATTCTTTTTAATTTTGCTGTCGGCTGTCTCATAGTATTGGGCTGGTGTGTACAAAATTTAACATTTGAGCTATCGCATGCTTCGTGTTAGTAACCTAACTTTTGGACAGCAGCACAGCGGATTGAACTAATAAGAAGATATTTTTTCTTATTCATACTGGTCCGCCATGGTAAGGTGGCAGACTATCGGCTTCCGTACGGAAGGGTTACGATTCCGAGACTCGATTCCGCCAAAGATCCGCCTTGAATGCAGGTTTGGTACATGTGAGGTCTGGGGAAGATCAAGCGCTGTCCTCTTCATATGACCACGACTGGAAATTACGTGGTCAAAATAGCTCTCGGGTTGTTTCAAAACAAGATGCAACAAACAGTAACTAAACTGAAACTTATTCACTCCTTGGAAAGTTCTTTTGCTTCTTTATTTAAAAGAGCGAATTAATTTTGGTCTTCAAACATACATCTCATCTTCTCATACTACTCTGTGTAAATATTGTAGTAAAGAGATTGATAATTAAATTGCATATTAATAGGAAACAGTTGTTTTATGATTTTATCCCGACGTTTTCACGAAAAATCTACGGTGCGGACCTGAACTGCTCCTTTCTTATGTTTTATTTAGAGTAGCTTTTGATGGCGCCATCTGTTGACAGTATATGGAACTACATTTCGCGTATGTGCAGTAAAACATTATTTATTACAAATGCTCATATTTACCGTAATATTCAAATTTTTGAATTCAAATTTTAATACAATGTTTCTTTTATGTGTTGTCAAGTATTCTGTAAGTTTCGTACAATTCGAAAGAAAACTCTGCATGATATAATCAAAACACATGCGGAGTTTGAAATTTTTAATTTAATACCGATTTTTACTTATATTCTGATAAGTATTTTTATTGTCTCACTTTGGGTCCTAGTAATACTCCTCAAGCTCTTTAAAATGACACCAGAATCAGCCTCCTAGCTAAACGAGTTTCTACGCTACACTTATTTATAACCTTACATAAAGCTAATTCATAACAATCACGCGCATACGCCTACACTGGTACGAAGACGTCACAGGCAAAAAAACACTCTGCGACAAACTCTTATAGATATAATCTATCCGTTGTGGGGTCAACCATTCTTTTCGCATTATTAGTCTCGTAGTTATTAGCGATTCAAATCTGACGGTATTTTGTCTCTCAAGAAAGTTCGACCGACTATCACTGTAACGAGCGGAAAGACTTTTTCATGTGAAACGTACAGGGTAATTGAAAACATTTGCACTGATTGCAAATGGCTATAACTTCCTTGTAAATTATTACAGGAAGAAAAAATTAAAACGCAATACAGAAGGAAGTATAAAGTTCTGTATGCGTACGTAATAGTTGCCCATGTGATCACACGGGCAACATTCATCCGGTGGGCCACTTCACTACCATGTGAAACATTCAATTTGCCTACCTTCCGTTATTTCACAGTTGCACGCAACGGAGGCGTTATGACAGAGTCTAAGTCACATCCCAATGAAATGAAAACCCAAGAAGTAAATTCAGAAGATTTAGATAGCCATATGAAGAACATGCATGTGGCTGTCGAACGCGCACCAATGGCCACGAGCATACTTCATAGGAAGTATGGCTCGAAATGGACTACCGCGTGGTTGCTGCCCGTGTGACCAAGGGAAGTCATGTAGGGCAATTATTATTGACACATACAAAATTGCAAGCTTCCTTCTGTACCGTGTTCAAATGCTTTCCTCCTATCTTTGTATTCAAGGTAGGTACACCATCTGTAATTAGCGCAATTGTTTTTAATTACCATGTACATCAGCTTAGGCCCGGTGCACACTAGCCGATTCGTGTCGTCGAAGCTATAAAAATAACAATACTAACCCACATGCCCCCTGTGGAGACACGCAGGGGAATGGGGGTTACTATTGTTGGCATGTGGGTTAGTATTGTTGTTTTTATAGCTTCAACGACACGAATCGGCTAGTGTGCACCGGGCTTTAATTCTCATTAGCAGTGGCGGACTGGCCAGGTTGCCAGCTTGACCGATAGCAGGTGGGCCCCTTTAGCATAAGACAATTCGGGCCCCCAGTATATGTGTCGACTAAAGATCTTAAAGACCATATTAAGAAATTCATTGTCTGAGGAGAACTTGGAATTCCTGTACGTTGCTATGAAAAGGAATTTCTAGATGATTTGGATATAGAGTACTTATTAACAGATTTGCACAGTCATCTAGTGAACTCAAATGTTTCCCGAGTTACCATTAATGAAGTGGACCAAATGTAATACACTTCGGTACATTTGAGTTGTTAATCTTTGACAGTTAGAATTATTCTTTTAAAAAATTTTAAATTGGTAATTAGTTTGCACTTTATTTTCAGTTTCGTTAAAATATTCTCAATATAACAGTATAGTTCCAAAATTACAGTATGCTATACAACCACCAAAGTTATTTAATATTTAATCATAAAATTACATTTATATTTGCTATTTATTACTTTCAATAATAATACGTGTATACTGTATTTAGTAAAATATATAATAGAGTTTTAGATTAGGAATAGATTATATTAACTTATTGATTTTAATTTATTATATTTGTAATAAATAACATCAACAAATATATTTGAGATAGTAAAGTAGATGTGATAGGGCCCACATTGTCTCGTGGCAACCACTCTTTTCAGATCCAGTCCGCCACTGCTCATTGGAAACGAGGCGTTAAAGATCTCGGCTTTGGGGCTGGAGGGTTCTGGGTTCGAAACCCGATTTCACTGAAGATCCCCCGCACATTACATCTGACGTAGGGTAAGTGAATAGTTCTCGTGTTGCTTGAAACGTGACATTAATATGACTGAACAAACAATCTCAGTGGAGGCGCGAAGCTTCGGAAATTGTAAGTGTCGCAAACAGGATCAGCTTATGAAGGCCTCTGAAAGATCATGAAAAAAGAAAATTCCACTCAATATTCTACTCATTCCGCGGTAGATTTTCCTTTAAAGATATAGAGAAAAATACAAAAAAAGGGCTTTTTTGTGTTTTAAATAGCGCTATTTAAAGCAAGTTTATGAATAATCATGTCTTAATGAACACTTTTACGAACGATGGGCCGTTCGATAATGCCTACACACCTTATAAGAGACAACGCCCTGATTGCCGACACCTCTCCGTGAAGCCTTTCCCGATAAGCTACGATTTGCAAGGCACGACTGCGCCCCGTGCGTTTTTCTTTCAATAAATCGAACTTCGTCTTCTGTTTGTTCTCAATATTTCGTGGGGCATGGGAAAATCAGGGCACTTGGGTGGAAAGGTATTCATGGACCTGATATGAAAACAAAAGGGAGGACTGATTTATTAATAAAAGAGAAAAAAAATTGTTAGCACAAAATAGCAGTTTTGATATGATACGAATAATGAGGCCATTTATTTTTTTACTCAAAACGGGACATCTACTAATTTTTTGGTGTTTGTATTAAAAAAACGCATAATTTTCAGTTTTTGTTTATTAAGGGAAAGAAAAGGCAGTGAGCAAGTGAAAATAAATAATTTATATGCTATTACAGTAAAACCTGTTTAAAACGGACATTGTAAGAAACGGAACCCTGTCTTAAATTGAAAAAAATATTTGGTCCCGTCGAAATCCTCATACACTAATGAGACTTGTATGAAACGGAACCCTGTCTAAAACGGAAAATTTTTCTAGTCCCTTTAGATTCCGTTTAGTACGGGTATTACATGCTATTACAGTAAAACCTGTTTAAAACGGACATTGTAAGAAACGGAACCCTGTCTTAAATTGAAAAAATATTTGGTCCCGTCGAAATTCTCATACACTAATGAGACTTGTACGAAATGGAACCCTGTCTAAAACGGAAAATTTTTCTAGTCCGTTTAGATTCCGTTTAGTACAGGTTTTACTATATATTTTTCTGGATAATAAATTTTTGTTTAAACATATTTGGTGGTGATTTCAAATAAGAGTAAAATTACTGACAAGGTTTCATAAAATTTACTTTCGTAATTAACATTGTCCTAAGAATTGCGACTTGCAACTATGGTTTTATCGTCCGACCACAACTTTTCATTGGAGAAAAACTCCTTTCTACGGTTCATTAGTGTCGGGCATACACAGAATGTATTCAATAACTATCCGAAAGTTCATATGTTTCCAATTACTGGTGTGAAAGTGTTTCAACAATTCCACCCAACGATTTTCAGTTGAAACATTCCCAATGTTTCATTCTGTCCCTTTTCGCGGTGTCATGTAGTTAGAAATAAGTGCGAGCTAGCAGGCTTCTGACGGACTTGAATGTGTGTAAGATGTATTGTACATGCCCGGTCATCGCCGCGCTACTAGATACGGTTGCCATACGTCCCATATATTTATTCAAAGAAAGCACTCTACAGAGATGACTCCATTTATAGAATTTCATGATCAAAAACACACAAGGAACACAAGCCACAAAGAGTGAATTTTAAAGGTACTAAAACAAAAGAAAAAATGTTGGCTTCAGAGAATACAATAGTTCAAAGCTCAAAACCACATTAATCATAAAAATGTAAACGCATAAATCATTGAAAACGAAAACACGCAATCACAAAAGCACTAAAAAACGCACTGAGTTTCCATAAGTCCATGTTGCAAACCGTCACATTAAAATCTTAAAAAACACAAAAGATATTTTTTTAAAATTTAGAACATTAACTAACAAACCGTTAAAAAAGCAAACATCAAAAATTCAAACACACACAAGCACAAGATCACAAAAAGAAGAATACGCATAAAAATCTAAAAAATTATGTACCGTCAAGCGTAAAAAAGAAAAAGAAAACAGGTCATGTATTTAAAAGTTGAAAACAATTCGATTTAAAAACACCGGGACAACAACACAACAATGATAAATTTCAAGTTCGTCAGAAATCCTGTCAAAAGTCCTATAAAATTTATGAAACGAAAACCTGTTAATATAATTAAATTTTGAATATGCATTTGGAAAAGAACTTTGGTTCCTTAAAGATCTGGCAGGTACAGCGAAACCTATAGAGATCTGTATATCATTACAATCGATAGAACCATTAATAACTTTGTAAAAGAAAAGAACGCAAGAAACATCTCGTCTGGAACACAAACTAGGCATATGGATGATATACTCAGAGGTGTAGTGGAGCCGGTAAGCCGTTCCAGCCCTGTTTTTTTTCCCACGAGAAATAAATAAGAAAAATTTTGAAACATCCTTAAAACAGCTCAATTTTTGTCACCCAGGTTAGAGCGTTCTAGCACTGCTTTTAGAGAGTCCCGGCACGGTTTATTTTGTGACTATGTTACCGTGAAAGACCGAAATCTGGAGAATGTCGACTTTCATCGGTGAATGTCAACATTCACATAGTAATGTCACCGGTGAATGTCAACATTCACACTTGGAGAATGTCGACTTTCACCGGTGAAAGTCGACATTCTCCAGTTTCGGTCTTTCACAGTAACAACTACACCACTGAATATATAGGACTGTTACCGTAGTACACTGCTCAGTCCCTTATTTACTATTCGTCCCGTTTTCTCCCTAATCTCTGCGACATTATAATTTTAAAAAGACTTGCGCCCAATTTTATAATTGTGTGAAAGAAGAAAATGATATAATTAAGAAAGAAAAGTCAACTTTAAAATATAACTGGGCGAAAAAGGATTAGCCTCGCATCATTTTTGTTATTCTACGTGTTCATTTTGTTAGATTGCTTAAACTTTATAGATTTTTTATCCCGATTAGTAAAATTAATAGATTATTAGTAAAATAAACTGTTACCTACCCAATTTTTTCATGTTTTATTTATTTAACACTTAAAAGTCCCTTATGAATGCTTGGCAATTATGGTAACCCTACTACTTTACTTACTTTACACTACGACACACCCATGACTTCAGAGATAAAAATCTGCAGTTTAGATGAGTGTGCGTAGAAATTTTATTGAACAAAAAAAGGTTACATACGGTATTTTACGAAAAACATGTGAAAATTATAAAAACGATGAAAAATGTGTGTTTCCATATGAAAAGAAAGACCTGCGAAGCAAAAACAGTTTTAAGACATGTCCCAAAAGTTCGCTGCATCTATATACTTGTAGGAGGACTGATTAGGGTCCTACGTATTGAACCTCTAGAGGCTCTTAGTCCATAAGTCTGAGGTCCAGTTGAAGGAGAGAAATCTGGGTCGGAGTCGGATGAACTGGTTGCGTCCGGTGGCTGTTTTATGAGGTTCTCATTTTCAGTGAGGAAAGATACGAGTTTAGCTATATTTATTCTTGATAGTTTATTTGAAAGTAAGCTTTTCCAACAAAGTTGAGTATTTTCTGCACTTGGTTTTGTAAAATTATAAGATAACGTCATGTGACAAAAACTTGCGTAGTGGAGAGGATCTCCCTTTCTACTACTAGACAATACCATAGAATTTTTTTGAAATTGTTTCTGTGGTTGCTCTCTTCTGGAAACGGGACATTTCGACGTCCCGAAGTTGTGTTTGGGGTAAGAACGCCGCCCAATGTCCCCGTGCCTGGTGCCATGACTGTGTTTGGGGACAACGGGACAGGCTACCTAAAAGCGGGATTATCCCGTTCAAAACAGGACGTATGGTCACAGTAGATATGAAGCACACTGCCTTTCAACTAATGACCAGATTTGCCAGGACAGTCCTGATTGTTGACTCTTGTCCGGATTTGATTGAATTGTTTGGATTGCTCTGCATTTTTATTTATAAGTTAACTCATATTATAAATTTTAAAAAGTTAGCTGGGGAAGAATTCTCCTTCCCGACTTTTACTATACATCGCAAATGGTCACCCTTGTTTAGTGAATATTAGCACTTCTTAAAATATTATTAATCCCCATTGCATGTGTCATTAGGATTGGTATAGAGTGACCAGATGTCCCAAATTATCCAAGACAATCCAAGTTTTCGACTCTTGATCACAGACTCATATTCAGGAGAGTTCCGAGATGAAGTTTAGAAAAATCTAGTGACGTTACTTTTAACCTCAGATGTCAAGAATTTGTCATGGCTTTCTATAAAATGTCCTATTTTTACTTATAATTCAAGATAAAAAAGATAACTATATATATTCAAATTCAAAAGATATCTTTTGACAATTCGTCTTAACTTTTATTGTAAGTAGAATATGGTCATCCTGTTATAGATATTTGTACATTTTGATTAGGAACACGTTCGTCATTTTATACTTAATTTTTCTTTAATTGCTATGAATTAAATCACCAACAGGAAAAGAATTTTCTCAAATAATTAATATCTGGACAAGTGATGAAAGTAAGCAGGTGCAAAAATTTTCTAAAGATCAAACCTGTGACGAATTATATAAATTAATTTTTTTAAAGAGAAAAAAATATCTTCAAACATTTTTCATAGAGTAGACAGTAAATATAACCAGTGTGATTGAATCACTTTGAAGAAAAATAAATAAAAAAGCGATAATAATATAATTTTTTATATTTCTGTATCTCCTCCTGTTTTCTTATTGAAAATTTTTAAATAATTTACCTTTTCGATTATTTTAAATTAGGTTTTTGTTCAATTCCACATTCTATAGACCCCTCTCTCCCCCTCATTCTGATATCTAGAGCATCCCGATTTCAAACAAAATGTGATCACTTTAAACTAAAACTTTATTCTTCACCAAAAACAGTCAACCTATTACCAATAATGCCTAGCATAAGACATAGACACCAAGCAACCTCACAAAAATGATTAAATCACAACCGCCTTGTTGCTTAACGGAATCGATTCATAATCCATAATAATAAATAACCTACGCTACTCATATTAATGGCTATTTCATTTATAGCCGCGTATAAAAAAAACTTGTTAATGAGTAAGAACCGATGCAAAATGCAGATCATGCCCTGGTTCTGCTACGTCTTGTTGAGTGCTACAAGGTTAGAGGGGAGGGTTGAATCCCGTTCGAAAGTGAACGCTCGTTCCACGTGTAAGGGGGTAGGGGACAGAGTTTAATGAGCCCTATCCACATCTCCAGCTATCCCACGATGTCTGGAAGGGATATTTTTTTTCTTTCTCTTTCTAATTTTTATTTATTTATTTTTTTTTTGTGACTTGATTCGAGGCCACCTCGCCTACCGATTTGAGAAATTGTCTTCGCCACGACTGTTGTCGTTGATGGACGATCACCAATCGCGGTTCCACTTCCAACATGAGCGAACATACAAATTTCACTTTTTTTTGCCTTATTTATTTCGACTGGGGCCTCACGCTTTCGGTGAAGAGACCGGTCGTCTGAAGTTTCTTTATCGGTGAGATAAATTTCGATGGCGAATCCGTTATCTGTGTGCAAAGAGCCCTCCGTCAATAAAAAGGTACATCACATTTTTTTTTGTCTCGGTTGGATTGCGCAAATGTGACAGATTTTAAGTGGTTTCGAATGGCTATTTCCGGAATGGATTCGACAAGAAGCATACGTGGGCTTTTATTTCATGCGCAGCAGAAATAGAACAACAATTTTGTTTGTGAGAGATTTTTTAAAAAGATAGTCCTACATATTAACATACTTTCTTACAGGTGTTCAGGAAGGTTTATTTCAACACCAATGAACTTATAGCCTTGGAACTTTTCAAGGTATAGGAAAACAACAACAATAAAAACAACTCTAATTTGAAATTTAATAATTTATCTCACTTAAAAAAAATTGGAAATCCTAAGTTTCTAAAGATAGACTGATTCTCAACTTTTTTTGCATTCCGCTAATTTTAATGTTGGGAATTGCTCACTGTTCATCGAAATTTTAATAGCGTGAAAATAGCAATAGCTAATAATAGCCTTTATAACACGAATTTCTTATATTTTTTCAGTAACTTAAATGTTTCAGTGTAATAGATATGGCAAAAATATCAGCCTCGAACAAACTTTAACTTACGAAAAGAATTCCGTGGAAAGAGAATTATCAGTTTCCCACCAATGAATCATTTTTATTTCAAAATAGCAGAAATTTCGCAAATCAAATTATTTTTAGAAGAATTAATTTAAAGCAATTTTTTTATGATTTTACTACAATCAACCATTTTAAAGTTGTAACGTAAATTTATTTGATATTAAAATGCATTTATCTTTTTAGAGTTTAGACAATCATGAGTGGCTATGACAACTAATCTATCTATACAGATTGATTCAAAAGTCCTTATACAAACTTCAAAGGTAGATCAGGCATATAAGATACAAGTCATTTTTACTACTAATAAAAGAGAATGTGTGTGTGACTGTGATTTGGCGTTCTGTAGGGCAGACCGTTGGATCTAAAGTTACGAAATTGGCACAAACATACTTTGGAGGGTGGGAATGTGCGCCTCGGAGACGTTTTTCTGAAATTTTATTTAGAATTTCAATTAGATAACATCCGAAAATATTACAGCACAAAAATGATTTTTCACAGCATCTGAAAATTCAAAAAATTAAAATTTCATATCAAAATTCACATTTTTGACCACAAAGCACATGAACTATCTTATGTTTTATCACAAAGCTGCAACGTGCTTTAAAATAAACTGCTAGGCGCCCGAGGTAATTTTACACATAACTTACATGTTTAATATCAATAAAGACAGAACGATTTATTTGGTAGTTTTTAAACACGAATCATTATGTTTATAATATATTTTTATTATCATTCTTTGGTGAATTGCATCGATTCATAAATCAAGAGAAGTAATAATGTAGAGACGATAATAGCTGATTTTCCTGCTACGGAATTAACCATGCGGATGTACAATACTTTTTGCTAACAATAAAGATTATAGATGGGAACGTAAAACGAAAAGCACCGGTTCATGGCGCGTATACGCTCTTTTTCATTACTTTCGATTTCATGTTTTCCGGTCGAACTCCTAAAACGTCGTTATTTCCGCTGCTCAGAGACGATTTAAAACCGATGGCAAGGCCGTTCGCGCGATAAAATCCAAAAGCATGACATACGGCCTGCACTGATGTTCGACAGCTCACGCTGCTCGAAATCGTTTGTCGCTTTTTATATTCGAGAAATTCTTTTTTAGCTCGTTTTTGCATACTTGGAGTTCGAAATGCTGTCAGATTTTGAACTGAATGATCTCTTACTTAGTTCTATGCAGCAAAATTACACCTGTGGACCCCAAAAACTGATTAATTAAACAAAATATGGATTTCTAATTGTTTAATTCATAAAATATTTAGATCGTTTTTGGTTACTTGGAGTTCGCACTGCTGCCTATTTTTGAACTGAGTGATCTCTTACTTAGTTCTATGACAGCAAAATTACACCTGTGGACTCCAAAAACTGATTAATTAAACAAAATATGGATTTCTAATTGTTTAATTCATAAAATTTTGCATTGTCGTGACAAATATTGAAAGCAGATAATGTTAATCCTCCATTAGTCGCAATATTTACTAGATACGCATGCCAGATTAGGAGATTCCATTTTCTGTTGTTTTATTCTACTTGTAACGCATTATAATTTGAATTTTTCTTACAGAATAATCGTTTACATTCTCCTTAGGACGAATTATTGTAGTTATAAAAGAACATTTCTAAAACCGGTTGAACTTATCATAGAATAAATTTTTGTATTCGGGGATAATACACACATTGCGATCACTTAAGGATGAAAATGATCATAGAATAAATTTTGTATTCGGGTATAATACACATATTGCGATCATTTAAGGATGAAAATGATCATAGAATAAATTTTGATAATACACACATTGCGATTATTTAAGGATGAAAATGATTATGACTAACGAATGATTAAAAATCCTTTTTAGAGTATTGTTGTATTGCTAAAACTAGAGAGTGCGCGGACAAGGGCAGCGGCAGCCTAGTGGTAAGCTCTCGGCTTCGAGGACGGAAGGTTCGAGGTTCGAAACGCGATTGAATCAAAAAGAGCCGCCATGCATGCGGGCTGCTACACTCTAAACAAAACGAAGGGGGCCAAACGTCTTCCCTCTTGTGTTGCGAAAGTCTGGCGAGGAAGGTGTCGTCTCAGACGTCCTTCCCGCCATCTGACTACAGTTCAAAATTATGAGGTCCGTCCCAAAATAACCCTCGCGTTGCTTCAAAACGGGACGTTTATATAACTAAACTGAATCCACCAGGTGTAAAAGGTTTTCGCACTTTATGAGCACAAATGAAAGAATTATTATTCCTAATTTTTCGGTAAGAATTGACTTTTCATCAAAATCTCAAGGTCAAGTTTATTGACGATTATAATACTTTCTCTTCGTTTGCATCACGTGCAAGAAGTGTAGTTTGCATCACGTGCAAGAGTTCTGTTGGAGATTCAAAACAAGGCGCTAATCTAACAAATTAATCCCTAAAATCTTAATGCGTGTTTTGGACCAATATATAGTATTATTGGTCCAATTGGAATTGTTCTTTGTATGATATTGATTTCCATCGTTCTCTGTTTTTTGTTTTGCTGCTGCAATTGCGCGCTATTTAAACACTGTATAAATTTTATTTTCTAAATTTTATTCTCTAAATTTTATTGTTTATAAATAAAATTTTTGTTGCTTTTGTTTAAAGTTTAAGTTAAGATTCTATTTTTAAATTTTTTCTAATTTTGCTAGTTGTTTGTCTTTAATCTCTATGCAGTATTAGACTTTCTTATTTTCGGAAAAACATAGTAATAACACGAATATATATGATCGTTTATGCAGCATAACATTTTTTGCATATCATCTGAGAAATGACCTATTTTTACTAAGTGAGGGAAGTAAATCATCTGAAAACGTAGCAGCCTCATCGTATTGCCGCGTTGAACCGGAAATTGAACATTTCTTTCAACACTTGAAGTGGCTGGGGGAAGTTACTAATTTGTGGAGGCTTTCAACGAGTGCGTAAATTGCCGCATTTTAATTAAGTGACTTCATTGCTTGTTGCAAAGTGATTCTTTCTCAAGTGTCGAGTGACTGAAGCAGGAATGCAATAAGATCGACTTTTTATGGGCATCTTCACTGTGTTAGAAGAGTTATTATTTATTAAAAGTAAATTATCTCAGACAAAAGTTCCGTTCCCTGATTTTTTTAACATTATAATGTTTATTGGCTGGATCTGTAAATTGCGACATGTGAAAAATCGTCTTATTACGTGATGCGATATGCTGATATGCTTGTCTTAAAAATAGTTCGAAACGCTCAATAGGGCAGACGACCCAGAACCACCAAATTTTGTACGCAGTTACTATAGTCCAGTCATTAGGTGCTAAAAAGGAATGATTTAAAACAAATTCTGGTGGAGTCGTAATTTTTTGCTCCTATATGTTTTTTGGGGTGCTGATTACGAATCTGAGGTTTCCCACCAAAAATTTTTGTTGGAATTTTAGTTATAGTCAAAAAACATGAACAAAATGGACTTTCCCCCAGTTTTTTGCTTATAACTCAAAAACTATCAACTTGTTTATGACATCATCATATATCAAAATAATCAGCACAAAATTTCCTACAAGTTATGTCTGTACTATTTTTCGTTACGCATACCGTTTAAATGCTATAACTGGTTGAAGTTTGTCGAATGTTTGACTTGCCTGCGAGCTCGGCTTGAACAACAACGAACCATCCAATCTGTATGTGCGAAATCATCTATCTTACTAAATAAATTCCTACTTAATTAATATACTTTTTCTATCGTAAACCTCTTTGTGCAAATAGAGATTTTATCAGTTATCTTATGAGTATACTTGCATAATCTGCACAAAATTCCTTCTAAATCTTTCTACCCTGATATTACCTGGCTTTCGCGGTTGTGAAGTAAACAACAGAGCAAATATCACGAATTTTTTAATAAGTTAGGAGGCTTAAACATAGCCCTGTTATTGTCCCCTACCTGCTCTTGGTATCAAAAGAATCGAAGGAAATTATTTTAATGCCGTGAAATTCAAAAGAAATGACAGAGTGCCACCACTAGCTCTAATAAGTGATGCCATCAAGGTACATGATGAAAGTGTATCTATAAACCCTACAACGCTTTTCCAGATAATTTATATTACAAAGCAATCGGATGAACTAGAGGACGTCTTAATATTTGAACTATGTCCCTTTCCATTACCTCTGTTTGATGAAGCTGTAATGCGAAAAGGCACGAAATCCTCTTTATACAAAGCTTTCAAGCCATGTACACGGGATTTTAATGCTGAAAGCGGTGTGTATATTATTGATGGAGGATACTTGCTGCACAGAGTCATCCGGAAAAGGGGTTCAACTTTTTCATCAATTTGTGATAATTATGTGACATATGTTTGTACAAAGTACAAATCAACTGCTCTAGTCATTTTCTATGGGTATCCTGAAAATGAAACAGTAGGAGGCACTAAATGTGCAGAATGGGCCAGAATAACACAGAAACAAATGTCAAGTGAAGTAATGTTTGATGAAACGATGATACGAACTGTTTCCTAAGAAAAATTCCTGGCCAATCCGAAGAACAAGGATAGACTCCTTTCCATCCTGATGAACAAGTTCTCCTCAGTAAACATGGTATACAAGAAAGCAGAAGAAGGTGCTGATTGTTTAATTGTGAAAACTATAGCTTTGGCCCCAACACATCCGTCTGTGGTTGTCATAGGTGAAGCTATCGAACTTTTTGTCATCTTAATTGGCATTTGTACCTTTGACAATGTATATTTCCTAAAACTAGGAAAAGGAAAATCGCTGAAAAGATATTTTCTCCTCATACAGTTTTAGAAAAAACAATCGCCGACAATATTTTATTCATACATGCCATGAGCGGATGTGACACCACATCAGCTCTTTTTAATTATGTTAAATTGAAGTTTGTGCAGACTTTGAAAAACAATAATGATCTCCTCAAAGTAATTGAAATTTTTAAGAACCCGGATATGACCCGTGAAGCTGTTGTGGATGTAGGGAACCGCTTTCTTTCGGCATTGTATGGCTACCCAATAACTACCTCGGATACTCCATCCTTGAACAATCGTTGCTACAAATGTTACATGAAGTCTTCATTTAACAAGAGTAGTAACATGGCTTCGCTTCGCAGCTGCCCACCAACATTCCCTAAAAGTTTACTATCAGATCCAGCACTGGCTTGGCAATAAAAAGAGACCTGGGGAATGGGGTTGGGAAAGAATAAACAGTGAGCTCCAACCTGTAAAAACTCTGAAGTCCCCCGCACCTGATTCTATCCTGTACGCAAGATATCCTGCAAGTGTAGGAAGAGGTGCACAGGAAATTTCAGCTGTAGGAAGGTCAGACTGTTTTGTTCAATGTTGTATCCTCATTGTTGGGGCAACTGCAATAACAGAGGGATTCAAGTAATTAATAGTGATGATAATGATGATGGTGAACCAATACTGTCCGATGATTCAGTTGAGGCGTCTTTATCTTTGCATGTGGAGGAAGACATAGGTGATCTTTCAAAAAATATTGGACCATAAGCTTCAAAGCGACCAAGATAAAGTGAAGAGACTGTGTAATGTATGCAGATGCCAAGATCATATTTATGACTGTAGTTGTATTATTATTAAGTTATTATGACTTTTAAAGTTTAGAATGCTACTTTTTTTCATGTCATTTTTTTCTTGGTTACTATATGCCAAGTAATTCAAATTAATTAATAGAAATTAATAAAGTTTAATTAAAAACCACACTAAGTACTTTTAGTTGTTTGTAAAACAACATTTATTGTGAAAGTGAATCTAAGTTTCCATCAACATCAGCCTTTTAGAGCTAATCAAGGAATTTCATTCATAACTAGCACTTATGTCCGGCGTTGCTCGGGACTAAATTACCTTCATGTCTAATATAGCAGATGAAAAATTTATTTGAAAAAGGAACAATATGGTAGAAAAAGTGTATTAAATAAGTAAAGTATATTAATAGTAAGATAGCAAATTTTAGTGCATACAGATAGGAAGATTTGTTATTTTTCAAGCCGTGCTAGCAGATAAATCAAACTTTAGCCAAACTTCAACCAGTTATGGCGCCTAAATGGTACGCGTAACGAAAAAATAGTATAGACATAAATTGTAGGAAATTTCATTCTGATTATTTTGATATATGATGATGACATAAAAAAGTTGATAGTTTTTGAGTTATAAGCAAAAAACTGGGGGAAAATACATTTTTTTTAATGTTTTTTGGCTATAATTAAAATTCCAACTAAAATTTTTGGTGGGAAACCTCGGATTCGTAATCAGCACCCCAAAAAACATATAGGAGCAAAAAATTACGACTCCACCAGAATTTGTTTTTAAAAACTACCTAATGACTGGACTACTAGGGGTGGCGGTTATTGCAAAAACAACCGGTTTTCGGTTAACTGTTTTTTTTCACCCCCCCCCCCCGGGTACCTCTCAAAATAATCGGTTTTTAAAAGAACCGGTTTTCGATTTAAAAAAAAAAGAAACAACGTTTATAGACAATATTTTTTATTAATAATAATATACAATAAGTAAGTGTTAATACAATAAGTAATTAATGTAATAAATAATTAATCTAATAAGTAATGATTATAAATAAGTGATTAATATAATATGTAATAATAATAAATGAGTAATTATTACAATAAGTAAGTATTATAGATAAATAATTTTATTAGCATTGCTTTCACAAGAAATTAATTCATTGGCCAATATTTACCATCTAATCTGCTCATAAAGACTCTTTCAGCAATGTGTTGATCCACAAGTCGACACATCTCGTCGGAAACAACATAATTCAACGTAGATAATATTCTTTCCGAAGCCATAGAACTTCCGAGCAAAAATAAATATTTTTTGGCTACAAAAAACAAGACCGTTTGCAGACAACATTTTTTATTAGTATTGTTTCTGCTGGAAATCAATCTATTGGCCAACATTTATCTGTTCATAAAGACTCTTTCAATAATCAGCCACCCAACAGACGCCTCGAGGAAGCGGCTGTCGGTGATTGGCCTAAGACGATGAAATTCAAAGCTTCATAACTTGGTAAATTTTAGTCAAGTTGAACCTAAAATCCAGCGCATCTTCCGATCTGGTTTTTTTTTACCCGGTTATTGGATTTTAAAAAAATAACCGGCTAAAATCGGGGTAAAAAAATAACCAAAAAAAACTGTAACCCGAAAAAAAACGGTTTTCGGTTTAAACCGGTATGTTTTTCCCATCTCTAGTAGTTACTTCGTGGGTAGTAGGTGCTCGCCAAGAAAGGTATTTCAAAATTTTAATTAGATTTTGTGACAAATTCGCTTGTTCATAAATGTCGGGAACTTCTTGTAACTTGTGTTGTGAATTCTCCAGTAAAGTAATGGAAGGAAGGTTGGAGGGTCCGTCTGTCGACACCTGACCGCATGTGAGGGAGGGGGAGCTTCCCTTTAACCTTTCTTCTGCAGATAGCTTTTTCTTTAAGTGAGTAAGTCAGTTCACTCTACAACGCTCCAACATAAGGTGCCAACCTTTTTCCAGGGCACAGTTGGAATTTTTTAAGTAAAGGTCTCAAGTAGGGATGGTGGTTATTGCGAACATAACCGATTTTCGGTTATTCAGGATTTTTCACCTCCGGTTTAACCTGGCGGTTATAACCGCTCAAAATAGTCTTTTTTCGTTTGTTTTTAATGAAAAACGCTGTTTGTAGACAAATTTTTGTTAGTATTCTTTTTGCAGGAAATTAATTCATTGGCCAATATTTATCTGTTAATAAAGACTCTTTCAGTAATCCTCCAACCAACAGACGCCTCGAGGAAGCGGTTGTCGGTGATTGGCCTAAGACGATGAAATTCAAAGCTTCATAACTTGGTAAATTTTAGTCTAGTCGAACCTAAAATCGTGCCTATTTTCCGAGCCAGTGTTTTTACTCGGTTATTGGATTTTAAAAAAATAACCGAAAAAAACCGGTTAACCGAAACAAAAAAAAAACTGTTTTCGGTTTAAACCGGTATGTTTTTCCCATCCATAGTCTCAAGTGGCCTGGTTTCTTCTGAGACAGGCTACATAAAGTGAGACGAAGGTGTGAACTCATGAAGGTAGAGGCCCAACTTATACTGAGGCCGCGGTGGCCTAGTGGTGAGGTTTCGGCTTTGGGGCCGGAAAGTTCAAGGTTCGAAACTCGATTCCACTGAATACCCGTCGTGCATTGGGCCTGTTGCACGTCAAATCATACGTAGGGGGCCAAACGCCCCCCCCCCCCTGGTGTGGCGCGGAAGCTTGGAGAGGGTGTGACAGCCCAAGTGCCGTCCTCGTCATCTGACCGCGGTTCAAAATGACGAGGTCCGTCCCAAAATAGCACTCGTGTTGCTTCAAAACGGGACGTTAATATAACTGCCCTAAACTAAACCCAACTGTTACGAACTCCCCCACAAAAGTAAGGGAGGTCAGTCCGTTGAACCCTGTGAGGCCTGGCCGGATGGGGGAGGACCCTCCTTCGACCTTTAACCTTTTCTTGCAAGTGAGTTGCTTGCTGTGAGCGAGAAAGGTTAGTTCTATCAGCGACGCTCCCACTGTGAGGTGTCACGCATTTTTTAGGACACATGCTTGTGGAGCTGAAGAAAGAAACTCATGTACACTCCGTTGAATGCCGACGAGAGGCACATTATAGTAATAGGTATATTTAGGAATGTTTGATGTACCATTATCTGCTGCTAGTATGTATACAACATGATTTCCAGGTCGACAAGGAAATAAAGATGTTGAAAATACTAGATGTCATCATTTGGAACGTAGATAAGTACTTTATCAATTATTACATTTTTTAAGTCAACATAAGTTAAGAATTCTCCTGATAATCTTGTGCGAAATAGAGAACTTTTCCACACCAACCTATAATTATGTGCATTTGATGAGTTTGAGTAATTTTGAGTGTTTAATGTAAAATATATCTACTACATCATATCCTTCTATCAGCAAGAAAATAAACGAGTTGAATCTCAGATAGTGAGTCGTCTCATCATTGCACTGGAGATCACACTTACATTCCATAAACTTTAAGTAAGAAATTTTTTTACCCCGATAACTTGTGCAGTCAGTTTTGCACAACTTGCCTTGTATCAGTCACTTTACAGCAGCAGCACTGGGCAGTTCACAGTAGCTACATCCATTGATGTGATATTTATAAAGATGCTACCGAAATATGCCTTCCAAATGGTTTTTATCATTATCAGCTAAAAATAATTCTTCTGTCACAGAAAAAAAGCGTCTGCAGACCTTGTGGATTATCAGCGGATTTCGACTATGTTTATATTTATAATTTTGACAAACCTTTATTTAATGTTCGTTAGCTGGTCTGAAAGATCCTTTCCACTGACTTCTTAGACAAGCTCAAGTCTTCGAAAGTTGTAAAATTCTGCTGTTTGTAAGATCTGGTGCAAACACAAATAACCTATTCGAAGATTCCGAAGGAAATAGGTCATGTGACATCAAAAATTTTTATGATGCACCATCATTTTTTAAATTGAAAATGAAGCTAATCTTTATTCTAAAGTATGTTTTTCATTCGTTACTTTCTTCTGCAGAGTTTTCAGATTTTATATCAAATTAAATGGCTCATAAGATTATCAGTTCTTTTAACTTTGTAGATTGTGATGAATGAAATTAAAATCTACAATCTCACTCTATGTTTCTCATACTATGTTTTGTATCACAATCTAGTTCATTCAATTTTTTTCTTCAGAAATGTTGACATGTATAGAAAATAGCACTTACAAATGAATATCACCAAATTTTAAAGTATGAACACGTTGTTCTAACCAGAAAATAGTTATTTGCTATTTGGATCTTGTATAACTAGTAGTTCTGTAAACAGCAAATCTCGTCCACACCCCGGCAAAAAAAAATTGAAAAAAGAATTTGAAGAAAAATTTTGCTCTTCGGCGCAGTGTTTAAAGGTTTTTTTCGAATTCCAATTATTTATACTAGTCTGCTTTTATCAGTATTCTCAAAATTACATTTAGATTTCGTTTTTTATCAGTATTAACAAAATTACAATTGAATGTCATTTGCTGTTATCGGTATTCTTGGAGGCATTATGGAGTTCCGTTTGGCTAGAATTAAGGTGAGCAACCGTTCTCCTTTAGGGAGAACAGTTCGCCTTTTGTAAGTTCTGTCCTTCCTCGAATAGTAATACAATAAATGATGTTACAAATGTTTTTTATGTATTTATCATATTATAATGTATTCTGTATTATTGTTGCGATGAATTAAATGTTTCTTTTTATTTATGATATTTTTGCTTCAATTTATTTGTGTCCTCCTTTTCGTTGGAGGTTAAAAGTTACTCACCTTACTAGAATGGTTGAAAAATAAGAACATTACATGAAACGGAACAATTAAAACGGCCACCATCATGAAACGGGAACAAAAAATTAAAATACTCACACATACATCGTTTTTAATGACTTCAAGTAACATTAATTTCAAATGCGAGGAAAATCGAACAACGCGTTTGGTCGGGATTGCGTAACAAAAAAAATTGCAGACAAACAAACGAAATGGAAAAATATTGAGTTAAAATAGGACCTCGCTTCACTGAGCCAGCTGAAGTGCCCAGACGTCCCTGATTAACCAGAATAGTCCCGATTTTAAGCTGTTTAATTGTTTGTCCCGATTTTGAATGAAATGCCTAAATTGCCCCCACCTTTTGTCACTACTCAAAGTAATGGGAGACGCCCTCTAACCAGACCAGGGATGTACAAATTTTTTTAGGAGCGGGAGAAAAAAAACTTGACGGGCCGATATAAAACTTAATAAAGACTAAAAAAAAATATTATTTAAAAAATTCTTTGATTCTAATGCAATGAATGAAGTTAATTGAATTTCTAAAAATACCTTATAATCCGTTTCGAACTGGCACTGATTATCAGGGCCGGATTAGCCCCTGTAGGGGCATATAGGCAATGTAAGTTTCGGTGGGCCCCCCCTCCACCCCAACTTCGAAAACCAAATAATTTTATTGCTTTCAATTTAATTTCTAAATAGGCAGTTTTTGAGTAGCAAACAATATGAGAAACTGAAATAACAAAACATTTCTTTGCGAGTAATCTTTAAAAATAAATAAATAAATACATAGTTTTAAATTTCGAGTATGAAAAAATTGAAATTTAACAGTAATTTTATATAAAATGGTTAAAAAAATTTCAAAACTTTTTCAACACAATTTAAATATTCTAGTACATAGAATCCCAGGACTGTTGACTTGTGACCCATTGATTTGCTAGCCAATGCGGAAACATGAAAAGTATTCAAATGAAAATAAATGTTCTAATTTAAACGATACTGGATTTTAATTTCAGTAAGTTCAAGTTACACTCTTCTTGAAAATAAAATGAAAGCCATGAAAATAATTTTTTAAAATAAAAATCTCGGGGACTCCCAAAGTTGCGGGGCCCATAGGCAGTTGCCTACATTGCCTATTTGGTAAGCCGGCCCTGCTGATTATAATATTATCTTAAATTATTATGCTATTATTTTAAACTGTTATACTATTATTTTAAAATTTGCGGCAAGCGGGATAGAACCTCTAAGCGGGCCGTAGTTTGCACATCACTGATCTTTCACAAAGCACAATATTTCTTGACAAGATTGAAAAATTGGGGGAATCTTATTTTTCCCCTAGACGCATTCTCGTACTCTACCATGTAAGTCTCTTATAACGGGTGATCAAATATTATTCTGCCCATATATTATACGGCCAAACTGTCCCGATTAAATCGATAGAAATATTCTTTAAGTATCCCTAGATTACATTTCCCACTGTCGGTTTGACACTGTTAATTTTTTCATTGAATAATTGATTTTTCTGACGATAACTTTCAACATTGTTATCAAAAAATAATTTATGCTTTCTTATAATTAAAAAAATTATCGATTCATAATGATAGTTTTTTAAGTGAGATGTTCTATTTTTTCCGATGTACACATTTTTCAAATAATAATAATAATAGCCACAATAGCATGCACGCAAACAAATGTGTCAAATATTTTCACTAGACAGAATGTCAGACAATTCGTTTTTAAACAAACGCAATTACTAAAAATATTTAAAAGTTTTCCTTGTATGTGAGCGGCAACACGCATGTTAAAAATCTGGTTTAAATCTAGAATTTGGTATGCACTCTTAAAACGGCGCCAAGTCGCCAAAGCTAATGCAAACATGAGATGCAACGGTCAAGGTCTTGCTTTGGCGATTTTGCGCCGTTTGAAGAGTAGTAGCTGTAGATTTTAACCAAAATATTTTTTGTAAATATATTACTTGTTTGGTAACTTCATATTATATCGAAGAAAACTAGTTTGCACTTTGGAAAAGTACCTCTTCTCGTTGGCGGATTTGGTCCACAATTTGAAACAATTATACGGTTCGGGCATAAAGACCACATACCAAATTTGATCCATCTAGCTCGCTATGTTCTTGACTTTTTATCTTCCATCCAGCTCGCTATGTTTTTGACTTATTCTGTTCCATCTAGCTCGCAATGTTGTTGACTTATTCTGCTCCATCTAGCTCGCTATGTTGTTGACTTTTTCTGTTCCATCTAGCTCGCTCTGTTGTTGACTTATTCTGTTCCATCTAGCTCGCTATGTTGTTGACTTATTCTGCTCCATCTAGCTCGCTCTGTTGTTGACTTATACACATAGACATACTTCGCATACACATAGGCATAATTTCGAATTTCTTCTTCGCTATCTGATCTGACGTCACCCTGAACCCCCCCGATACCTATGACTACTAGAGTCACCTCATCGGTTTTAAATGGGCAGAACGTGGATAAAGCACGAACACCACAATCAGAGCCGGCGCCTCTCACCACCAAAAGCCCGAACCACTTTATTTAAAAACAAAATTTACAATACAATTTACAATTTCCAGAAAAGTACAGAATTGAAAATGAAAAATATCAATAATAAATGAATAATAAAATAAACTTATCACTATCAAAACAACGACTTATTGATAAAAGCAGCTCAAGCAATTCTATCTGTTTCGCAATATCAGTCTTATTTTTTAAAAAATAAGAAGTGTCCCGTGAATAAAAGTTATTTTTTTACTATTCAGTCTGAAACATATTCAAATCACACTAGAACAATTAGTTCTTGCCACTAGAACATATAATTGTTGCCACTATGAATCACACTTGAACAAATAGTTGTTGCCACTAGAACCATTAGTTGTTGCCATTATGAATCACACTTGAACATTTAATTGTTGCCACTAGAACCATCAGTTGTTACGACTATGAATCTAGTTTAAACAGGAATTCATATTCATGAATATGTTTGATTATTAATTTAATCTTTTTCCTTGAAAGTTGGTTATTGGCTACATTCTCATTCGTCATCTGACAGCTGTTCCAAATTACGAGGTCCGTCCCTATATAGCCCTCGTGTTGCTTCAAAACGGGATGTTAATATAACTAAAACTAAACGAAACGAAATTCTTCTTTTCGGACTTGGGAAGGTCTAAAACATCGAAATTCAAGAAAATCTCAATGTCGATTTTTTGACGATTACGATGCTTTCCCTTTACACTCTCTGCACACACAAGAAAGTAAAAAAACCGTAGGAGAGCCTTTTCCGAATATTCAAGACCTGAAATGTTGAGCTGTCACTGAGAAATGATCATCAAGTTAGGTTAGAAAGCCATTAACTCACAAAAAGAGAATAATTGTTTGTTCATCCAGATAAATGTCTTTATCTCTATAAAAGCAAAGAACTTTTTATCACTATTCTTTCCTAGTAGTTGAAATCGCAGATAATTGATTTCTGATTTTCGCAGAAATAAAACGAAAAACAGCGACGTTTTTTTATTACATCTCACATTTGTTCTACGAAATCAAGAAACTGAATTACATCTTAATGTATAGAGTAAAAAACAAGGTTCCCACTTGTTGCGTCCGTTTGCTACAGTCTAAGCTGCTCGGAATATCTATTTCCCGCGGTACTAATAATGTGGTTGATGCCTATAGGCATAATAATCTTGACAGAGCACTGACTTTATTTTTTTAATGCCCAAAAGAGCCCGCTCAATCCAAAGGGTTTTAGAGCATAATGTGTTTCTCCTGGGAGTAGCATTTATTGATATTTCAAATGAAACTACATAAAATGCAGAAAATCAATAACAATAAAATAATTTTCACATGCTAGGAATAAATGCAGACCTCAACACAATAAAAGCCAAACAAACAAAAACAACACACACAAAACCCAAAACGAACACAAAGAAAAACCAAATACAAGACAAAGAAAATGAAACGATTCAGAACATTGACTTAACTAACTTATTTATTATTAACTAACTTTCTTCGAGTATGTTGGTAAATATTGAATGAGGAATAGAAATTTGGTTCTCAAATTGCATTTCATTCAGTTTAACTTTCTTCGAGTACGTCGGTAAATCTTGAATGAGGTAAAGAAATATGGTTCACAAATTGCATTTCATTCAGTTTAACTTTCTTCTAGTGCGTCGATAAATCTTGAATGAGGTAGAGAAATATGGTTCACAAATTGCATTTCATTCAGTTTAACTTTCTTCTAGTGCGTCGATAAATCTTGAATGAGGTAGAGAAATATGGTTCACAAATTGCATTTCATTCAGTTTAACTTTCTTCTAGTGCGTCGATAAATCTTGAATGAGGTAGAGAAATATGGTTCACAAATTCCATTTCTCTAGTACAGGAATGGCGCTAGAGTTTGCCCGACAGGGGGGCACGATCTCCCCGAGAGGGGGGAAGAGTGTAATGAAATTTGTCTCAAATTTTCGCCAGATTATTATTTACGTACTACAGTTGAATACCCCGTACAAAAATTTACCCCGACGGGGGGCACAACATCCCCGACAGGGGGGCCCTGCCCCCCCGGTCCCCCCTCTGGCGCCACCCCTGCTCTAGTATATTTCATTTCACTTTACTTACCAATTCTTATGTTCCATGCAGAGGGAATGGACAACAATTAAGTATAACAATATAGGGAAAACAAAGTTATTGACACCCGTAAGGCCATATTATACAATTAATTCCTGGGAAAAAATTCGGTCAAGTTGAGATTCATTGTAATTTTTCCTGAATTACTCTACTTTATGTTGAATAAAGTGTCCATAAAAATTACTCCTTGAAGGTATTTTGCAATACATTGAAAATAAATAGTGCAAAATCAGTTATTGATACCCTACCGGACGAGCAATTGACACCACAGTTATTCACATCTCTTCATTCCTATTTAGTTTACTTTTAACAGTGCACTTAAGGTTAGGTAAGGTAAAACTGAACATCGACACGAAAGCTTTTTTTTTAACTTAAAAATTAGGCTGTCAATAACTGCCTTGTTTACCCTACTTGAGAGACAAATCACTTAACCCGGATGTAATGACAACCACAACTGTCAGCACAATTTTCCTCGATAAAATTATGCAGTACGAACATCTTTGGAAGTCATCTTCGTCCTTTTGCAGAACAATAGGGAAAATTTCGTCAAAACAAATAGTAATCCTTACTCAAGTACGAGGGACGTTCCGAAAGTAAGTTTCGTCATGCTTTTTCACAAGGAAGCTTCATTACAAACAGAAACATACAATGGCATGACAAAATACAAACTTTTGGCTATTCTTCCACACATTCGCCACCGACATTGATACTTTTGTTGATCCATGAAATCGATTTCTAGAATTTTCATCCTGGTAAAAATCGGTTTCCAGCGATTGAAGGAAGTTCTTCACAGCCTTAACGCCAGTTTGATGAGCATGCTCGGAAGTGACGTCCCGATAGTGCTGACTTCAATGCAGGAAAAAGGTGAAAGTCTGATGGGGTAAGATCGAGGTTGTAGGCCGGGTGATCCAATCTCTCCCATCACAGGCGACGAATGTGTTCTTTTGTGTTTCTTTCTGTGTGGGGTCTTGCATTATTGTCCAAGAACAGGACCCCTCAACTCGTCGGTCCTACAGCCCATCAGACTTTCACCTTCTTCCTGCATTGAAGTCAGCACTATCGGGACGTCACTTCCGAACATGCTCATCAAACTGGCGTTAAGGCTGTGAAGAACTTCCTTCAATCGCTGGGAACCGATTTTTACCAGGATGGTTTCTAGAAATTGATTTCACGGATCAACAAAAGTATCAATGTCGGTGGCGAATATGTGGAAGAATAGCCAAAAGTTTGTATTTTGTTATGCCATTGTATGTTTATGTTTGTAATGAAGCTTCCTTGTGAAAAAGCATGACGAAACTTACTTTCGGAACGTCCCTCGTAGATTGGCTAACAGAATTGTTAGGAATAGAAGATACTTTTCACATGAAATAAATTACTAACTGTAAACCTAAATTACACAGGAGCATACCTACGAAATATTATGGGGTTGCGGTGGCCTGATGGTAAGCTCTCGGCTTCGGGGCCGAAGGGTTCCAGGCTCGAAACCCGATTCCTTCGAAGAACTGCTGTGTAAATGGATCTGTCGCAATCCAAATCCGTCAGGATCAAATTCTCTCCCACCCATCCAGCTGATGCGGAGGCTAAGAGAATACGATAAAGTCGAGGGGGGGGAACACCCCCACATATTCCCGCCTCTTTTCTTTAACCGACATTATTTCGGTGGTATTGTGGAACTTGCGCACAGCCTCATTAGCGCTAAGCCATCAAGTAGTGTCCTTTGCGCACAAGCGGTGGAAAGGTTGCATTATTGTAAACTTTATCGATGTCTATATCATTTGGCGTGGCTTTGGCGCTTTTAAATCCGTTGACATATGGGTAATCAATCAATGTCAGTGGCCCGTGCTTCAACGATGCTTCCGTGGGAAAATTCTAAGGATCTTAATAATTGTTATTTTCAAACAAGCCACTAGTACCGATATAATTTTAATTAAACAATAAATCATCGATATAATTGAATCCTAATGTTAAATAAGTTGAAAATGCATGAATAAGATGAAAAAGAAATTGTTTCTCAACAAAATTGATTGAAAAAGTAACTCGTTTATAAATTTACTCCGCAAAAGTTATAAAAATGATAATTTTGATGTACGAAAAAATAATGCAGTCTAATAAACAGAGTTACAATTTTTCAGTTAAATATAAATTTTATCCTTATTTATTGCTTCCTTTATTTAAAAGAAGGAAAGAGAAAGAGAGTTGAGAGATCAACTGTAGACAAATGCCTTACCAAGAATTTTTATTAAACTCATAACGCCTTGCGGGTCTTTGTCATGTTGAAATAACAATTTTATATATATATATTTCTATAAAGGTACAGATTTTTCTTAACAGGTTCAAATTCTGACATTTCCATTTTTTTTATTCTATCAATTTTTCTATTATGAATTCAATATATTTAATCCATGTTTAGTTTCATTTTAAAGGTAATAATTGATTAAAATGCCTTGTTTGATTTAAATGCTTAATGCACATTCTTTATTAATTCTAAAATACATATAATTGTCTGTGTAATTTTCTCAGTTAAATTTAAAAGCTTCCTTCGTTTCTTGTTGTTCTACAAAACACTGCAAGTAACAGCAGAAACTTCTTCACAGCTGTATCCTTCCCCCCCCCCCATCAATGCACGTGTAAGCAAATTTTCGAACCAACAAACTCGGTGAGAATACAATCCTACGCGCCTTTGTCGGAGAAACGATCCACAGATTTCTTTGCCTGTTGTCATTTCGGAGAGGAAGTTTGTGTTTTTTCCCTTCGCCCCTTCACATGTTTATTAGAGTTCAGAACTCTGGTGGACCGTCGCTCACTTTGACCAGAGGGAAGCGGATCAGCAAGATGTTGACCAGATGGATTTGACACGCCTCTCTTCCTGTCCGCTTTGGCAACTGGGAACAGTAAATTTCTTAAAATCCCCCTTCTTCCCAATTAAAGTTGAAACTCGCTCTTTGGTCAGCGATAAGGCTGCCTCGTTCTGATTGGGTAAGATGTGGGCTGTTTATTGCTTGCTCTATCCACTGAGGTTCGACTTGGCGGGTTGGCTTTCCTTGGCTAGAAAAATTTAATTCTATCTGTGCCTTTGCCCGTTTTAAAAATTTTGGCGTTGCTTGGCGATCCTCCCCGGGTGATTCAAAAATGGCTGGTGCACGGTGGAAGGAGACAGATTTTTGGAGAGAGAGTTTCTGGCTGAAAAAGAAGAAGTAAGAGAATTTTTCGGGAGTAACAAAAAGAAAAACTGAAGAATTTCATGGAGACTCTCTGCGGAGATGGCGGACAGACCTAAGGAGATGAAGGACGGTCACTGCTAAGGCGAAGCGGTGATGCGGACATTGCTGGCCGTGCACCGAAAGAGCGTATGCTAAGCGTGAGTAGGCTTAAAGAGACTTTGGAGTTGATGCCCGGCAAAAGAATATCTAGCTGGCCCACCTGAACTCGCTGTTTCCCCAGGAGCGCTGATTGACGAGGAGCCACAAGTGTTATCCTTTGACCCACCCATGACGCGGAATATCCCAGCTGGACCACCAGAATTCGTTGTTGCCCCCCAGGACTGCCATCACCTACACCATGATTGAAATTCCCAGGGATGGAGATGAGAAAATGACCAGGCTGCCAGAGTCAAGAAGGGAGATCCTGCAAAACCTAATTGGTTTCCGCCACGTGCCAGTTTGCTTCCCCTTGGAGAGAGTCGCCATGCCAGCAACAATCAGCCACACCTGTCAGTTAAGTAAAAGTTAAATTTTTGAAATTTAAAAGTTGAATTCAGAAGTGAATCCCAAAAATTGTTATGTTATTAAAGAGATTATCCTGATAACTTTTTTTTAAATCTTTGCCAGAGTAAATTCTCATGTAAATGTGATTTGTGTAAAATCCAAAAGAATTGATTTAAGCTGAGTAACAATATTCGATTTAAATTTTACTAAATGTACAAGAATAGCTATCAAATTAAATGGTAAATTTAAGGAATAACTAAAAGCAATGTGTACTAGAATGCATCACAACATATGTCCTATTATTGAAGTGTTATGTTTTTTTTAATAAGTAAATGCTTACAAGAGGAAGAGGCCTCTCCATATAAAAATGTATTGACTACGTTTTGCATTTAGTAGTGTCATATATTAGCCAAGATATACAATTCAATACAATCCTAGATTTTAAATAAATTTGTTATTTTATTTCTATTTATGTGTCTGTCATTTATTTTATCTCAAAGCACACTGACTTCAAGGGAATTTTGCTTGATCTGAATCTATTCATTGATTAAAATGATAAACCTGGAGGTTATTGCAAAATTTCTATACACAACGCATTTATGATTCTTTTGGCCATTAACTTTAAAAGGTTATTTATTCGAGTGGTGTTTTGTTGAATCTCTGGTTTAATTCAAAAAAGGTCAAAATCTCTTTCAAAACCTACCACAACACCACATTTTCACCCGATCTCAACCATTGACCAGGACATCTTAAATATTTAGAGTTAGAACTAGAACACCGTCTCATTAGGGTGGATCGAAAATTCAAAGTGTGGATAGAATAATCGGCTTAGGCTGCAAAAGTTGTCCTTTAAGTGTACTAGCATACATGTAAATTTTTTCAACTTTGTTTAATTTCTTCCGGTGTCCCAAGACACTTAAATATTTGCAAAGAAAAAAACGATTTTTATGCAAATTTTGGATTAAAAATTAAAAATGCGTTAAAGAAACGATTTTACAGAAAAAACGTATAGGAGAGAATGAAAATTTATTTATTTTTAATTTTTAAATGAATAAAAATATTTTTGTTTACTCACCATTATTCAGGGACCCACAACTACCTTTTCTTCTTTTTTTATATTTTACAATATAACACAATTTTACTTTATTTCGAAGTCAAAAGTAAACTACGCCACAATCTCGACTTTTCCTAAACCGAAACACATCGCTACAGGGGAAACTTTGGGAAAAGCGTTCTTTTATTCCTCCCACCCTTGTTGTTTGAATGAATCAAAATCGTAAAAATGTCAATTTTTAACTAGTTTTGTAGCGCTTGAGCCACCCGAAGATATGAATGCATTTGAATAATAATAAAAAAACGTAAACTAATACACCCAAAACAAAACTTTCTTACCCAGCGCTAAAAGGAATTTTGAATATATATATATATTTTAAATTTCCAAAAAATGTCATTTTTAACTATTTTTGGGGCACTGAAATATATGAATGGATTTCAATAAAAAAATATAGGTTAACTTTGTATGTTAACTTCTTTTATTTATTTTCCCATTCTATATGTGATTCTTTTTTAAACTGAGAGGATGTAGTACAACAATAAACCTTATCTGATCGGTTCCCTCCTGTTAGCTTAATAATAATGATAATAACCCATAAAGCATTACAGCTTTGAATTGTACTATTTCCACCTTCGGGTAGAAATAACTTAAGGAAACTCTAGAATTCTCCCAAGAGGTACAGAGAGTCCCGACCATTTACCCTCCGAAATTATCATCCATAATTGTAACCTGGGTCGTGTGGTCGGCTGCGTGAGAGGACGATAAGCGTGGAAGAGAGAGAAACTGTGACGACAGTCACTCCTAATTTGGAATGGATGACTAAGAAAGGTGTGGTGGAAAGTGTCTCTACTCCCATTTTTCATCAAGTGCATCATCCACTTGCTTTCTCGGGAGATTCGAACGGGAGAGAACGATTCCAGGTAGCCCGAGGCCTGAAAAAAACCACTTCCATCACACCGGATGACCTCGGGGGCCGGGTTACTGACTCGCATCAAACCGATAAGCGGGATTTTGAAACTGGCGTTATGAGCCCAATTTTGATAAAGCTTCTTACAGAATGGGCACAAAAGTGCTTTTTTTGCTGTGGAAGAAAAAGTTGCCACAATAAATGAAAGGGAAAAAATGAACGTGGGAAATAATCGTTTCTTCGATACATATATTATGTTATCGTCCAGAAGAGAATCGTTGACTGCTATAGATTTTGACTAGCTTTCACGTAAAGTCTGTTTTTGCTCTATAGTTTTCATTTCGTTTCCTTCACAACTGTTAGTGGAATTTCCAAAAAATTCCGGAGTATTCTGCAGTGGATTTTCTCCTGAACTGGTGTTATGAGCCCATTTTTGATCAAGTTTCATACAGAATGGGCATAAAAGTGCCTTTACGCTACAGCTTTATATTTATTTATTTTTTGCCGCGGAAGAAAAAGTTGGCAAAACAAATGAACGGGAAGAAATGAACGTGGGAAATAATCGCTTCTTAGATACATATATTATGTTATCGCCCAGAAGAGAATCGTTGACCGATACAGATTTTGATTGGTTTTCACATAAAGCCAGTTTTGGTCTGCTGTTTTCCATTTCGTTTCCTCCACAACTGTTATTAGAATTTTTTAAAAAATATCGGTGTAACCATTTGGGCGCCATAATTTAATTCATGCTAGGGATAACAGTAGACGGTAAAGAAAAGAAGCTTAATTGATATAAATACCTTCAATTAAACATAAAAGGACATAACATATGGAGACAAACAATTAAGGACAAAACATTTAAGGATATATAAAATATACAATTACTCGGACCAGAACACCATGTTTATTCCTCGACTCCAGAACTTGGACTGACTGTCTCTTCCAACGGCCGCTAGGTGGCGAGCTCGAAAAGCAGTGCGGTTACATCGGGAGTATTCTGCTATGGATATCCTCATTCATAAAGATTCATTTATATTGAATAGCCCGTTCAAGTCCGAATTAATTTAAAGCATAGATTTCAATAAATTTCTATAAAATCACACTGGTCAACCCTATTTTTTTTGCCAACGATACTCCAGTGGTTTTAGGGAAACTCCGTCATGCTGATTCCAAATCCGGCATTCTTTTTGCCAGCTTGATTCTAGTTTTCGAGATAAAGTTCACATTATATTTCAGTAGTAATATGTACGCACCACTCAAATCGCATTGAAACTGTGTCAAATATAAATCAATAATAAAATTAAATCGCGTCAAAAAATCACATTAATCCTAAAGAATAATCAATATATAAATAACAAGATAAATCTATGCAGAAATCACATAAACTCTAGGTCAAATGTAAGTTCAAAAACATTTAAAACAATATTAATGAACGAAATAAAGAAATGAATTTCAACAAATAAATAGATGAATCATAATAGTATAGTAAAATTGCATGATTATGTTGCATTAAGTCCAACAAAATGAAAATTAAGTAAGCTGGTTCAGTTACTTCTTGGAAAAGCTTTTATGTGATTTCCTCTTACGTAGAGTGGAAGTTTCATGTTGGAGTCTCTAACAGTAATCTGCCATCATATGTGTGTCCCACCTCCATTCATATTTTTGTTCCATTAATTTGATATCTTGGTAGCAGAAGTATTTTTTTAAAGGTGAGTTAATTTTTGTTACTTTCTGTATTCTTTGCATACGTTCTGAACTACCAAATAATATTCTAGTTTGGAGCTTAGTTTTGCAAGAGTTACCCTCAACAAAGAAAATAAATAAATTTGATATTTTTTTTACCTAAATAACTTTTGCTATGCATTCAACGAAAATAAACAAACTAACTGAACTTAAGCGACAAAATGGCAGAAGTAAAATAAGAGTAAAATCCGGCTGAGAACTTCATCAAGGGTCACCCCTCGGTGCGTATTTATTTTTCTTTTGTTACTTTAAAATGCAATTTATAGGTGATGTTGTAGTTATCCTTTTTTATTTGACTTTTGCTTTGCATATACATTGACTTGCTACATTCAATAGACAAAATGATGTGTGAGGATTATGATGTTGATTAGGAACTAAAAATTCCGTATTGAAATAATGTCACGTATTTTTGACAACTTTGAAATGAATCTATCACAGGAAGTTATAGACCGATTTTGATAAAATAAAATTTATCACTCTTAAGAAGTTCGGTACTTATCAACTGATGCTATAACAAAGAGATTAAAAGAATTTTTTTAATTTTAAAAATTAATGAAAAAACAGCCTAATTTCGGTATTTTTTAGGATTTTTAAGGCCTATTCTAGGCGGTAGATATCAATGTATTAAATTGATTTTTTTCCTCTTTTTATTTCTCACCGATACTCAAATTTTCCCGCTGTGTAGTGATACAAAAAAAATGAATTTTTCCGTCCCATCCTTCTGCAGATACGATTTAAATGCTGAATATGCATTATCTCAAAAATTAGAGCCAATTAGGCATAATTAAAATTAGTTTTGAAATCAGTAACCCCAAGATACCCTAAAACCGTTAGAATTTCCTTGGAAAATGAAAAAAAAAGTTGTTTTGTTTAAAACACCAAGATTAAGACAACTGTGAAATAAAATTAAATTCTGAAAAAATTGGGTTTTTTGTTTACTTTTCCTTTTTAAAAAAATATTGAGAAAAGAATATTAAAAAAATCGACAGAAAATCATCTAAAAAACGTTTTCTAACATAAATAAAGAGTTAACATAACTAAGTATTTTAAAAATCTAGTAAAATATAGAAAAATTATATAAATAAGGACTACTTTCCAATTCCGTGCATCACCTGAAAAATGAATCAAAGAAAAAATAATAGAAAATTGAAAATGATGGCATTTTAACTTCAAAACCTGGCTAACTGGTGGTATATGCCTGTTGAAAACTGTTTAGGTGTTTGGAAATACCTATTGACTTGCTAGACAAAGCAAAAAATAACCACTGGAATCGATTTAGCCATGGAAGTGAAATGTAACTGTCCTATGAATGAGGCCCCGTGACCTAGTGGTAAGGTCTCGGCTTTAGGGTTGCAGAGTCCCAGGCTCGAAACCAGGTTCCACTGAAGATCCATCGTGTATTGGGCCTGTGGCACGTTAAGTCATGCGTAGGGGGCCAAACGTCCTCCCTTTGGCGCGGTGAGGAAGCTTGGACGATGACAGCTCAGGTGTCGTCCTCGTCATCTGACCGCGGTTCAAAATTACGAGGTCCGTCCCAAAATAGCCCTGTGTTGCTTCAAAACGGGATGTTAATATAACTAAACTAAACTAAATCCTATGAATAAGACGCTGGGCGTTAAAGGATATTCTACTGAGTACTAATATAATTACCTACATCAGTGTTTCCCAATGTGGGATCCACGCCTCACAGGGGGGCAGTTTGATTGTTAAGGGGGGCAATGCAGTTGTGGCGATTAAACGATATTAATCTGCAATTCCAAGGGGGGTTTTGTAGTATGAAACAACCACGACGAAAGGATATTCATATCGATGCATTTTGATGATATAGTTTTAATGATACAGACGTTACTGCCGCGACGCGGCTTACATCCGTTAACGATACAAAATAACACAACTATCATTTTTACATTGCAAGTGCTGAGGCGCGCGCAACAGCGCCCTCGTGTGACCAATGTTTCGGCACAGCAGTATCAAGAAAAACTCGTAAAAATGCAAAATGATAAGTCAGTTAAAACTTTATGTAATATGGAAGGAGCGATGGCATGTCTATGTGAGGAAACATAAATGAAATATCAAAATTTAACCAAATGTACCCGAAAATTATTGTTACCAGTGGCGAATCTAGGAGAGGGGTTATCGGGCTGCAGCCCCCCCCCCCAGAGCTAAACCAAAATTCTTGATTTAATTTAAAATCACTACAACAGTATGATCTTAATTTTCATTTTAAAAGAATAGTAATAAAACCGTGACAACATTGCTTTCTGACTTGACAGGCTCGAAAATTTTCCTACTTCTCTAGTCATTCGACTTGTAATTGTAGCGTTGGCGCGGTCGAAAACATTTTTTGGTCAGCTATTTCATTGTATTTTTTATTAAATTATCTAAAGTATTGTAGTGTTCATTATTATTCTTATTGTCAGGAGAGGAAAGCCTGTAAAGTTAAGTTTACAGGCTTTCGTTTGGTTTATATAAGCCATGAGGTTTGACATTCGTCACTACGATACAAAATTATTATGACCTCCGGGGGCCCCCCCCCTCCCTAGACCCGAATCCTGGATTCGCCACTGATTGTTACCGTTTCCATCTTCACATTATCTGAACGTAGATTTAGTGCCGTTAATGATTTGCTTCTAAAAAATGAAAGAAATCAGTTGGATATCGCGCAATGGTGAGACTCGAGACTGAAGCTAGTTAAATTGGAACCTAAAATAAAAATATCTTTGTAGCAAGCACCAAGCGCTAACTAAATTTAAATAATTTCTAATAAATAAAATAATATAGAAAGATCTTTCATAAAAAATATTTCGTACTTGAATTTCAGTCCTCCACTGTGTATCGCAACAACAAATCAATGTCGTCTAAAACGCTGAATGAATTTCTTTTCTTCAATGAATCTCAATCCCAAAGACATTTTACTATAACACTACTAGAAAAAAAATGGTCCTTTAAACCTTTGCGGCGCAGTGTGCCAGCTGATGTCACACCTAATTTCACTCGCTTCTCAACGGTTAAATTCAACTATAAATGGAAAATAATAGGTTTAGGATAGGGCTAATAGTACTCCTTTTAGAATGTATATAGCAGCCTTATGAAATTTCGTTTCGGAATAGGAATTATTAGAGATAATTTTTTTAAAATTCCTTAACTCGGAGATAAGAATTCTTTTCAGTTCTAAACGCTTACATTTTTAGCAAATTAACTCGAAAATTTTCCTCCAATATTCTTGAAGTTTCAATTTATGATTTTCTGTAAGATTCAACAATATTTTTTGAGTGTATCAAGATGGCTATATCTAAGGGGGCTCTCATATGAGGAGGGTGATCCCAAAGTGGGACAACTCCCATCGTAATGAAGTAAGTTTAAAAAAAAAAATTTTATAGATTCTAGGTCTAGACAATAAACTAAACCCATTCATGATTTTTTTCCCATCATATTTCAAAAAATTTAATGCCTTGCGCTGCAAAGGGTTAAAAACATTATCAGACAAAATATCACTGAAAATATTAAACATAGAAGAAGGAAACAAGTGCCAAGTGTCAAAAAGAAATTTTCACCGTTGTCATTGTTCTTTTTTATACTGGTTTTTTAAAAATAACCCTTACGTTTCTATAAGCAAGTTTTTTCTTTTGCGACCCATATAAACTTAGACCTTGTTGATTTGGTCGGAGTTTGACACTTTTATTTTAGACACTTGTTTTCATGTCTCTTAGCATTTCCTCCAAGAAGTTTATTCAAAGAATGAAATTATTTTGGTTCAGGTTTATAAAACTTCATCTTTCGGCAGGTACCAAGGCCGGCACAGCTGAAATGAAAATATATCATGATTGAACCTGGTTCCTAAAATCAGCCCTGTGTATATAGGTCTATTTGTTTGTGGCTTTGCAGAATTGTTTGTGATTTCTACATTCCAAAAGCTTCCGTGGGCGTGAACAAATAACTGAAATGACCTTCACACTTGAGCAAAGATGATTTAAAAATCTGGCTCTGTGTAAAAATGATTGAATTGAAAATGATTTATGTTCATTTTTGGAGTTATGGACAGCAAGATTTTGGTTTCAGTTCAGCAGTTACGCTCTCATCTGAGAATGAATTATTTTTTAATTTTATGCATGCGTTTCTTTAAATTAAGAAGTAAAGAAATTTCAGCATTGTTGAAGCTCCATTGCATATGTTAAAGAAACTCACGTCGTACCACGCATATGGCATAATTTATATTTCAGATCTTTTTAATCGTGTAAAATATGAACGAGTCATAACCCCTACCTGTTGAACATCATTATAGTCAACGACCATTCAAGTTGACACTACACAAAAGACTAGGAACGGACGAATCACCAATGAATGATATAATATGTGCCACTTAAATATTCACAAATTATGTTAATAAAAACATATGCATAGCGAGAATTAATAATATTTAAAGGAACTAAACGTGATACTGCCATTATTTACTGAAGTAGGGTTATCATCAGTGATGTAGTCGCAAATTAAACAGTGCCTGAATGCTCTGCCCTACGTGACATGAATCGCGCAACAGGTTTTTCACAATTTTCTCTTATTTATTCCTCGTGAAAAAAAGCAGTGCCGGAACGGCGTTCCGTCACCACTACTCCCCTGGTTATCATATATTTTGTACAGTAAAAATCGGGATGGAGAATTGTTCAGAAGGTAATTTTTTGCAATTAAATCTAATTCGTCTCTTTTCTAATTTTTTTAATAAAAGGTCGTGCTTAGTGTTGAATAAACAAAACAAAAAATCTAGGATGTTTTTTCAAGCCAGAACAAAGTGTAACAATCAGTCTGAAAAATCTGGTCACTTTAATACAATACTTATACAGTCAAACCCCGTTTTAACGAATTCTTAAAGGACTGATTCGTAAGTTCACTATAACCAAGGGATATCCGAGTTTTCAAATATTGACTGAACAAAACATATTTTTGTGTTGAACAAATTAGTTACACTGAATTGCAATTATTTATGGGTTATTATAATACAGTGAAACCTCTCTGAGCGGCCACCCCTCCGTTCCGAGAAAATTTGGCCGCTGAGAGGGGGTGGCCGCTCTGAAGGGTTTTCGTTAGAATTAGAAGATAATTGACATAATACAGTGAAACCTCTCTGAGCGGCCACCCTTCCGTTCCGAGAAAAATTGGCCGCTCAGAAGGGGTGGCCGCTTTGAAGGGTTTTCGTTACAATTACAAAATAATTGCTATAATACATAATACAAACAAGTCTGACACATATTTCTTATTTAAAATGAAGTTTGAGACTTATCTAAAGAGAAAACAGTACTTTATGTAATAATTTTTTACATTTTTTGAAAAAAGGATACAATTTGTGACTGTTTTAAGTTTTTACCCTTCTTGGAAAAAAAATTTTTTCAAGTTCGTTTTTCAGTTTAAAAAGTAAATCTCAAACCGTTGCGTTTGTCAAATGGGATGGGCGAACCCACCCGGTGGCCGTTCAGAGGGGTTGGGTGGCCGTTGCTAGGGGTTATTTTAACATTAGGTCTATGGGCCGAAAAATCCGTGCCACGAAAAATTGGCCGTTAAGAGGGGTGGCCGCTATGCAGGGGTGACCGTTCGAAGAGGTTTCACTGTACATTAAAATATATTTTTGTTTAAAAAGAATTAAAGACCGAAATTAATTGTACTTATATTTCGCAACTTATTGGTACAGTTCATATTTTACTCGTAAGCTGCGATTACCACGATTTCATTTTTCCAAATAGTCCCAACTGCAGATTCGGAAAGAAAATATTCTCTGCAAACAGCAGATTGACTCTCATCGTTTTCTATTCGCTTAATAATTTTCTCTTTTTCCTCGATGGAAAAAACTTTCCGTTTACTAATGCTAACCATTTTAAATCTACGCGATGTCAACTACTCAATCGTCATTCGGCAAATGGAACTAAAGAAAGTGAAAGCATGTGTTGTGACATAAGTACCTAATCTCTTAACAGTTTTGTAAGATACAAGGGAAACAGAAGCGCACACTCTCTGGAGTAAAAAGGAAGGCAGTTGAGTGATAACTGTTCCTTTTTCGAACCGCCGATTTTCACACCACAGGGTGGTCGCTTGAGGTAGTGATTAGGGTTTCTGATTTCCCCTCCTTTTTTCCTCCCCGGGAATTTCCAGGAAATCGCGGGAACATAACAGTTATTTCCGGGAATGCATCAAAATTTGAAAGAATCTAAAAATTTGTTATTTTCAATTGATATCAATAAAAATTACACAAAATAATGATATTCATAAATTCCAAAAATTATACTCCTTTATATATTGAGCTACAAAATACAAATAAAATATATTAGTTGTTCATTTTTAAAGTACGATTTAAGGAAACATAAGCAATTTATGCTTTTATCATTCAGCCTAGTTTTTAGCTTTGTTATGAACAACCCGGCAGCAGAAAATGCCCCCTCAGCTTCAACTGATGTTGGGGTCCGGGGACCACTGTTCGGATTCCGGGAAATTCGAATTATCCGGAAAATACTCTTCATATACCAAATACAGCAGATTATTGACTTTGGTACACTGTGAAAGAGTACGGAAACAGCTGGCTGCGATTCGAATCGTCGAGCAGGTTTAGTTCCTTACGTCAAAACAAGAAAACAGATTTTGTTTCCACTATTTAAGGTGCTTAAGATCATTAATGCTAAGGTCATTCTTAAATACCTATTCAAAAGTTTTTTTAAAGTTGTAGAGGGATGAGATTCATGTTTATATGGAATGCCGCTGTTGAAGAATTAATTCAATTTCAGGAACCATTTTTATTAGATGGCTAAGTTTCCCGACATAGTACATTAAAAGGTACAAGACGCAAGACAGAGAAGAACAACACAACACAGAAGAAGAAGAGAGAGAGGCATCATGGGAAAAACCCGGATAGCTCTAGTAGCGCCACCTACCATAAAAAGGAGAAGGCAGTGAATTGTAACCGCTACAAAGTTAAGAATAAATTATATCTTTGTTTCTGATTTCTAACAGTTATTTACCTTCATTTTTCAGTAAATCTTTTTCAGAAAACTAAAAAAAAAAAGATGTCCGGATTATCCGAAATTTCAGATTCCTCTAGTTCGGATTCCCTAGGTTCCAAACTGTATTTTAAAAAAAGCTGTCGTCATTCTGCCAGTGAAAGAAGACCCATTGTTCACTCACTTGGTGCAACTTCTTTTCTGCTGCCAGCTTTCAGAAACGGGAATCTTCCGAGCTTTAGTGCATGCACCAGGCGACTTTGATTTCACAAAACTGGGGATGAGATGGAAGATGAAGGAGATGTTTTCTTTTTATCAAACAATATATAGAAACATATTATTTTCATTTATTGATTTGCTATAAATTCGGGACGTTTTTAAATACAGGGTGGTCATAAATTATTGGAACCAATTCAGAAATTTATAAAAAAAACCCCTATGATGTAGCAACTTCGTTTTCTTAAAAGAAGGAGTAGCTCAAAATTAAAAAGAAAAATAGGTAACTCGTCGTTACGGCGCACTAAATCTGCTGCAACGGGAGATTCCCGATGCAAGTGACAAAATTACGTACTGCATACGAAAAATAATATATAAATGATAACACTTTCCTGAATGAAATTATATCATCCGATAAGTATCCACCGAAAAACCATGAAAAAAATGGATAAACCTCCTTATCCACGGCCCAGTTCGAACTCAAAAATAAAAGTTTGGCAATTTTGGTTTATTTTATTTTTCATTAATGTAATTTTGATTTATGAAAAATAAATAAAGAAAATGCATCTTTGCGTCCTGACGTCTTAATTTTTTTCTCTTCTTTAAACTCTGTGCTTATGCTACGAAAGAGGATCGTTGATAGGTAAATCATTAGATTTTTTTACTCTACTTTTTTGTCTACTATTTCCGTTTTAAACGCACATATCAAATTTCATTCATACCGCCTTCACATACAAAAGAACGGAAAGACAAACGGCCAAAATTTGATACAGATCTACACTTTTGGGTGCAAAATTCCCATAGCAAATTCCATCCATCCATCTTTTTGAATAATCTTTTTCAGAAGCACTGGTGCAGATAGGAATAATGCCAAAAAATGTTTTTTAGGACTCGCGGTGGTCCAAAACGTGGACATTCACCGAATCTCGAGGCCGAATTTGTTGACGATTACCATAACTTCTCATTATTTACTTCGTATACGAGAAAGCAACAAAAGCCAGCAACATTGGTTTAATGGTTGCTTTAAATGAATTTTGCGGTTCTAATTTGTCCTCCATTTCAAAAGAAACGAACGTAGTTGCAAATCACATGTTCTGGAAGGCAATAATTTTCAAGTGTTGATAATTTATATAATATGCTCTCCCTTGTTTATTTATTCTTTCTTTCGTTTTGTGAAAAGTTACTTTCTAAGCGAAGCGGAACGAAACCGTAACTCAAATTGCTTCGTTTGGCGCTAAACACACAAAAAAGAATATTCTTCGACAAATGAACCGCCATTATGTAAACTGTGTTCGACGCAACAGTAGTGAAAGGATCCTTTTACATACGAAAACTTTTCCTCTCGACAATAAGTTCTTATTCTCTTTTTTTCCCGCTCTTTGGCAGTAGAGTTCCATTCCAAACGATACTGGTAAACGCGGGAGCAGTGAACTTGCTCACATAAAGCATTCGAAGACATTTACTGAGCAGATCTTTGCGTGTGTTTTCTCTTTTCGCAGTTTACTTTATCCAATGGGCGAAGGAAGTGGGGTTGTTGGCCGGTTTGCTGTTTTAAAGGGTTTGGCTGAATCCAGAATTATTTCTGAAGAATTAAGCTTTTTCAAATGGCGAATTTCTCCACTTGACCTGTGTTTGCTTAACACTAAATACCTGTTGAAGCCACGTTTAACAGGAGCCGTGTTGAATTAATGTCGTTTACTTGGAAGTTCTTGTCATTCTTATTCTAATATGTTCTGATAGGCTAGGAATACCATTTTTATTTTTTCAAACCAAGATTAAAAAGATATTCTTATTCTAATATGTTCTGATAGGCTAGGATTACCATTTTTATTTTTTCAAACCAAGATTAAAAAGAGAGAAAAAGAAAGAAATTCGAACCTCTAGTCCAAAGTTTCCCAACCTGTGGTACGCGTACCCTTGGGGGTACTCGAAGGACCAGTTTGGGGTACGCGAAATCAAAATTGTTAAAGACGGGAATAAGAGAACATAGGGGATAAAAGCAGTGACAGAATTTTGTTTCTCCAAGTGAATATTTGCCATTTTTTAATTGAGTTTACTTATTTTTTTATTAATATTTATTATTATTATTAATTTAATTGAGTACTATTTGAATAGTTGATAAGTACGAAGTGTAAATTTTAGCTATTCTGATAAGCTAAAACAAAATCATTACAATACTGATTTCATTTGATGTGACATTGAACTAATATTATTGTAAATATGGAATAAAATGTATAATCAAAAATAAGTTCTGCAAATGTTATTAATTCGAGTCATTTCACTCTTAAACTTACATAAACCCTTAGCATTGTTGATAAAAACTTCCTTGCATTGACGGATGGCTGGGCCCCCCCCCGCCCCCCGCCCCCCCCCCCGCGGGGAAAAAAAGGAATAATCAAAGGGTACGCGAAGGAAAAAAGGTTGGGAACATCTGCTCTAGACCGAAACATAGTAGCATGATTACGTTTTTAGATTTGATTCGACTGTCTTGTTTTCGTCTGGCTTGATAGCATCAACCATTTGTATTTTACAACAATGATAAGTATATGGTAAGATATGTACTTAACAATATTTTTAGAACGTTATTAAAATTAGAGAAAAAATGTTGTATAGCATATAAATTCGTACTATTTAAAAGGTCATTTTTTGAGTTTTAAGATGGCGCAAAAGTTATTTTTACAAAACAATATTTTTAGAATTTATCGCGGGGAAAGGTTAAAATGTCACTCAATTTTTAAATAATAAAAATTCTAATTAAAATTTATTTGTTTTATTTTTTGGTCTTGGTTCAACGGCTGTCCTGTAGAGCGTCGCAATCTCTGTGTACCGATTTTTACTTCACGCAATTTACAGAAAGAATGCCAACTTAAAAACAGTATCATATTAAGTATTGGAAGTGTTCTTATTTCTAGGTTCTTGTATACTTTTCAATTAATGTCACTTAATACGTGTGGTCAAAATGATGTGTTGTGCCTGCAAACATTCTCATCAATTAAAATACTCTAAAAAATATTAAAAATCCTTTTTTCCACTGATGGTTGGTCACTTGTTTTCTGATTTCATAATTTTGTTATTTGCCTTCAGAATTTATCATACCAAGGAAACGATTTTTGTACCATCTTAGAATTTAAAAAAAATCGAATTCTACAATCAGTGCTGCCATTTTGATTGGCGTGCATTTTTTAACTGTTTTAAAAAAATCATTGTAAATCACTGATATGATGACTTGCACACAAAGAAATAAATTCAATATTTTTATAGGACGCGAGTGGTAACGTGCAGTTAAAGTGTTCAAATGTGTAAAATTTTTTCACTTCAATTTGAATGACATGTTAAAATTATCTTTTTAAAAATGTGAAAATCGAGTATGTGTTTACGAAAAGTATTTCCCGTTGACGAGTTTTGCCAAAATTTGGAAAGATTTACTTGTTCTTAATTTTGGTTAAGGACCACACGCCAAATTCGTTGCGTTTTTTAAGTATTCAAAGACAGACAGAGAAACAGAATTCTAAAAATGGGATTTTCGAATTCAAGGAAGTGCGAAATGTCAAAATCATCATCAAAATATCGAGATGAACTTTTCGACTATTGCAATACTTACACTGTTAGGAAAACGGCGGAATTCGTCGGGTAGTATAGGCCGTTGAGTAGTATGGGTAAGTTGAGCATTTATTTTCCCCCTCTAAACAGGCTCAGCCAGCTCAGGTGTCGTCCTCATCATCTGACCGTGGTTCAAAATTACGATGTCCGTCCAAAAATAGCCCTCGTGTTGCTTCAAAACGGGACGTTAATATAAGTAAAGTAAAGTCTACAAGTAAGAATGAAATTATGAAACTAGTGTTATTATTTAGATTATTCCATGAAAGTTTCATCTTGCTTCCTTTAACACGACTTTAGCCCTCACTATGTTTTTCTTTTCAATGTCGGTCGGGTAGTATGGGCCATGTGAACAAAACGTACTTTTTAACTTTGAAAACAACGCTCAGGTTTAAGAAGAAGCCTGAAGGAGAGGGTCGAGATCAGTGGTCTGTGGATACCAAGAAGCTTGGAATTTCAAGGGGGCGCGGTGGCCTGGTGGCAAGGCCTTGGCCCCGGGGTTGGAGGATTCCAGGTTCGAAACTGGATTTCACTGTATGGGGCCCGTTGCGCGCTAAATCACATGTAGTTGCCAAACGCCATCCAGTTGGTGTGGTCCTGGAGAGAGGACAGCAAGCTCAAGTGTTTTCCTCGTCATCTGACCGCAGTTCAAAATGTCCAGAACCATCCCCAAATAATCCTCGTGTTGCATAAAAACGGGACGTTAATACAATTAAACTAAGCTAATCGCAATTGCATGTGTTTTTGGAAAATAAAATGTCTGAAAGAGATGCATTCGACCAGTACGGTGTGTCTAGAGGTACTTTACAAAGAAGAAAAATCAATGAAATAACGAACTAAGATTAAATAACTAATAGGATAATGGTGGAAATGTAAGCAAATTTACTTCTATTATTGCAATTTGGCTACAGAATCAAAATATATCCATTTATAGAGAAAAATTTATTTGTTTTTATTTTAAACCTCATCTTCTTTAGTGTGGCTCATACTACCCGACATATTTAAATTTTTGCGAAGTGTCGCTTTAAAGATTAGTTGCGATATGTAATTTGCATAGTTTAGATAAATTTATTTATTATAATCAACATGAAGAAAAGTGTTCAAAGAAAGGTTTCGATGAATAATAACGAAAGTTATAGCTGATCGAAATAGTGTATCAGCTTATCGGTCGTTATAGTTTATCAGCTTATTCCAACAAATATTATAAAAATTTTACTTAAGGGGCCCATACTACCCGCCGTTTCCCTACGCTTAATATATGAGAAAATAAAAAATGCATATAATTTTTTTAACTTCAGTAACTATAAGTATTAAGAAACTTCAAATATTGATGAGATAATAGATATTGCAAAATTTTCCGTGATTCTGTTTGTCGGTAGATTATTTGCGAAACTGATTTTTGTACAGAAGTGGCGTAGCGACCGGGGGGCGATGGGAGTATAGATACCCCTGCGCCAGTTTTTTGGGACTCCATGGAGTCAAAACATTATTTTGTGTATGCCATTTTTAAAAGAAAAAAATGAGGAGTCTAAAAATTAATACTATGCCCAGGAAGCCATTTACACTTGCCAGGTCAACGATGACAATAAGAGAGAGAAAAAAAACATATCATTCCCCGGAGTCACTTATCCTCCCTACGCCACTGGCCTTATGAAAAAGTGTTATTTCGCTTATGTCACTTTTAAAAGTCAAATATAATAAGGGGCGAAAAAATACCATGCCTCGGGCGCCATTTACATAAACTGAATCAATGATGACGGGAAAGGGACGAAATAAATACACTATGCCCCGGGCGTCACTTGCCCTCGCTACGCCACTGGTGTTCAGGCAAGGATTTTCTCCTCAAATTTTGTAAAAAGTTAAGCTTTAATTTTCACAAATTTATTGCGTTAAAAACATAAAAAGATTTAGGGGAACAATATTTTATCTGTCATGCATTGATACATTCATTTATAATTTTTCGTAACGTAATGCGATAAATGTCCCAAACACTTTTAAATATAATCAAACCCCGGTATAATGAAACCGGGAAGTAACGCTCTCTTGGTTATAACGATCTTTCCAAATAGTCCCAACTGAATTCCTATGTCACTAATGTATTTCCAAATGATTGTTACGATCTTCAAAAGCAAGGATTTCGAATATAGTGAACCAAAATTTCCACTTTTCAAGCTTAGTTCATGTTCTTTGACGAAAAATCACTGATGTAACCGCACTGCTTTTCGAGCTCGTCACCTAGCGGTCGTTGGAAGAGATAGTCAGTCCAAGTTCTGGAGTGACGAATGGTTACAAAAATGGCGCCCCACGTTGGGCGCCAATTTTGTAAACATTTGGGAGCTAAAATTTAATTCCTGCTACGGATAACAGTAGACGTTAAAGAAAAGAAGCTTAATTGATTTAAATACTTTTAATTAAACATAAAAGGACATAACATATAGGGACAAACAATTAAGGACAAAACATTTCAGGATATATAAAATATACAATTACTCGGGGCAGAACACCATGTTTATTCGTCGACTCCAGAACTTGGACTGACTGCCTCTTCCAACGGCCGCTAGGTGGCGAGTTCGAAAAGCAGTTACACTGCTTATTTTCAGACTTTAGAAAAATAAATGTAAGTACAATTAATTTCACTGTTTCATTTTTTAAGAACAAATATTTATTTTAATTTATTATAGTCCATTACTAATTGCAGTTTAGTGTAATTACTTTGTTCAATACGGAAATGTATTTAAGTTATCGAGCAAATCTTGTGTAACCAATATCTGAAAAATCGGATGTAGTGAACCCTCAGTTACAGTGAACTTCTGTATTTGTCCATTAAGTGTTCGTTATAACGGGGTTTGTCTGCATGTAGATATGGCTGTTCTAGTCATAGTTTATGTGAGTGATAGTAAACTTATAATAGCAATGAAACCCGTCTTGTATTATAAGAAATAAATTATTGAAAAAAGTTATCTCTATACTTATAAAAGGCAATGTTTGCGTGTGTGTGTGTGATGTCCAGACGAATCTATAGCACTTACAGCCATGTAATTTGGCACGCAGGTAGTCGTAATGGTGACTCAATGCGCCCCGAAGCCAGAATTTTAAAATTTAATCTAGAAAGTTTTTTATTTAATGTTTTGTGTGGCTTGGGGTCATTTTTGGCACGTTTACGGCTTTAGTATTTTTTATAATGATCGTTGAAAAACAATCAATGCACCACCGGATAGAACAAACAATGTTTGTTCTAATGAAGTTTGTTTTAAAATTTTAACAAAATTTGCTGAATTTTGAGAAATTTTTAAATAATAGCCACTTTTCATTTATATTTTTAACTTTCAAATCTTATTTTCTTGCATCCGACTTTCTTATAACGCTATCATTTTCAATTTTTTTAGGTATAAACCAGAATATTTATCCCTGTTTTAAAACAAGAATGGTTAAAATATCTTTTTTCTCCGATTTTCTATGATTTTTTTTATAGATCAGTTCAAAACATTTTCTCTCGCATATCCGAATCGAAGGAGCTTTCGTCCGACCCAAGGTTACTCTGAGTTCCCAGAATGCATTTCAACTATCCGATTGGCTGGTGGTATCAAGAGACAGTCACGTCATACTCTCGATCATTTTACTGCGTCAGCTAATCTTAATTACTTCATTTTACTGATCCAATAATCATTTGATTTATTTGTTTTATACGTTTGCTAGTCGCGCATATATGCTGATATCTTTAGTTAAAAGAAAGTTCCTGCGCGTACTTTAACTAAAAATCGAGGGCGAAATCACAAAACTTTTGGCTTCTTTTATTTTGTTGAAGCCATTATACAACGGGCAACGCCCTGCGCGTATTGCTAGTTATTAATAGGGAGAAGAGAAAGCATAAAAACTTATTCAATATAGCCTTCAGAAGTACAAAACATGTATATAAGATCAATTGCAATCGCAGTCTTATGTAACGTGAGAATATAATATCTTTATTTAAAGAATTCTTTGTATGACTTTATTTACGATAGGAAAAGAAAATTCAACATTCAGTTTTGTTATTTGCTCTATTTGGAGAACGATGCATTTTCTATCTATATATTTGTTCCGTCTACTATATCTGTTATGCATATTCCTAAAGAATAATTACGTTCGAGAATTAATTAAGTTCGGAAAGCGATCGAGTGTGAATTCCCTTGACGAAACGAGTTTTAAAAAATGAGTAAATGACGGAAAAAAAGAGATTTTTTAAAAAAGGAACATTCTATTAATGAAAATTTGAAGCGTAAAAGTAGAAATTCCAGTTTGGTTATAAATTCTACTTGTATCAAAAGAAGTGATACTATTAAAACAAACAATAATTTTATTTATGAGTGTGAAAACAAATAAAAGCTTTATTCGTGGAATGCCCATTAAACAAATTAAATCTATAGAATCAATTCATGTGATGTCATAGTCACCTGAAAAATGCAACTGAGCATATCATCTAACATTTAACTGCGCATTGCCTTCCACTAACTAGTCTGTGACGTCATGTCTTTTATTATTCTCCAAGATGCACTAAAGATTAAAAAATAAATTAGATCTGCAATTTAACACGAGAGCGTGAATTGACGCCATGAATATAAAAAATCGCATTTTATATTTATAGAAATTTATAACATCTGTATAAAATAATTAATGTATGCCTTTTATCTTAATAGAATTATTGAACTTCGTTTAAAGTAGGTTAGGAAAAAAAGGAGCCCGACTTATTTAAATTAAATGCATCTTAAGATGCAAATCAAAATTAGTCTGGTCACATCAAAATACAAGAAAACTACTTCATTTACCAAGAGATAACGATATTATAATTTATTTAAATGTTCTGACAGATTATTCTTATTAAAAGACATTAATCTTATTCTCGTTCTTTGAAAATAAAAATAATAAAAATCAGATACGCCTTACTTTATTAGCCTGATATAATCTATAATGTTAGATTAAATGGAAGATATTTCAGAAGGACTCGCTTGCGTAATGAAAATACTATTAGAAACAAAATTATTGAGATTTCAAATAACTACGCGATATCCTTTTTCTTAGAAATTTTTATTAATAGAAGAGAATTATGCTTTAAACCAGTGAAGAGCAAACTACCGGCCGCTGTAAATTTTAAAATTTTTTATAGCTGTATTAGAAACGTTATGTTTATTGCAAAATATGGCTTTTAGTAATGCAGTCACAGCTTCATTCATCGTATTAGTATTTAAGAATTTTTTTAATGATATTTCTTTGAGTCCTTATTGAGCTATAATAAATTACATTTGCCGCCATTTTTTTTTGTGCCGGCTCTTAAAAAAGGCTTGCCATCCCTAGTTTAAGCAAAAAGTTATATATAAATTTTTTTTGCTAGGAAACGAAAAAATAAGCGATGTTATTCAACCGACACCAAATTTCTCAATTTTCACATTTGCGTTTTTCCCAGGATGAAAGCAAGTTTTGTTGCCCAGCAGCGTAAATACGTTATGAAATGGTTGCCATTTTTTTTTTTATCAAACACAGTAGCTGCCACTTCATATGATAACTTCAGGACTTCAGAATTTTGATGACATAACCGATTGATAGCAATAGCCGAATTGGATAATGTTGTACAGAATTTTGATAATAATTTTGAACAAATTCTTTTTTAAACTAAAGAATTTGTTCAAAATTATTTAAATTTTATAATTTTTCCTTTCGGCTTTGTTTTGCTAAATTTAGAATTTAAAAGTTATTCGTGTTTTTATAATTAACAAAAATCTGATGATAAGCCATTAATAATAATATTGTAAAATAATAAATTGTTTGTTTCGAGAAATTGCATGCAACAAATAAAATTTTACAATATTATTATTAATGGCTTATCATCAGATTTTTGTTAATTATAAAAACACGAATAACTTTTAAATTCTAAATTTAGCAAAACGAAGCCGAAAGGAAAAATTATAGAATTTAAATAATTTTGAACAAATTCTTGAGTTTAAAATTCTGTACAACCGTAAAATCAACTATATTTTTATCACATCAAGGGAAAAGAAAAAAAACTCTTACCTCAGGCCTGTTTATGATTTATTTCAAAAATAACAATTACAAAAATTCATGAATTGTTGCTTGTCGGCAATTATTCCTTAAAAGTCCACTTACATATTGTTCGTATTCGTATTGTTTTTAAAAATTTGTTGAACGATGCTGCACGCTGCGTTTCAAAATATCAAGTATACTTTATTTCAGCGTTCGTTGGAGGATTTTCGTCAACACAACAATCAACGGTTGTTGTTTGGTCTTGCTCACAAACAGATTGGCAAATTTCAATTCAATTCTCTACTTCAAAACTGATAACATTAAACGATGTAGTGATCACACTAAGCGAATCTTTTTGCATACATTTGTATAGAGGTATCAGAGGTTTCTAATAATATAAAGAGAATGATAACAACATTTGAATACGTCGGTTCGGAATCAGAGGTTTCTAATAATATAAAGAGAATGATAACAACATTTGAATACGTCGGTTCGGAATCAGAGGTTTCTAATAATATAAAGAGAATAATAACAACATTTGAATACGTCGGTTCGGAATCAGAGGTTTCTAATAATATAAAGAGAATGATAACAACATTTGAATACGTCGGTTCGAAATCAGAGGTTTCTAATAATTTAAAGAGAATGATAACAATTAACCGCGATCACATTAAGCGGCGTCCACTGTATCTACTAAATTTTCATCCCAAAAGAAGCAAGTAAATTATATCATTTACAATTATATCATTTACAGTAGTGTCTTTTTAATTTTATATGACAAAAATTCGGAGCTAAAACCAATGTAAATACAAAGCATTTTCTCAAAAAAAAAATTAATACATAAGAAAGGCGCAGTCGGGGCCGCGCCGTAGATTTTTCGTGGAAACGTTGGGATAAAATCATAAAACAAGTGTCTCGTATTAATATTTAATTTAATTATCAATCTCTTTAATACAATATTTACTCAGAGTAGTAAAATGGTTACAGAATAAATAAGTCACAAGCTACCAGAGGCCCTTGCTAAATGCGATAAACTTGGGATTTATCTATTCTGTAACTATTATACTACTCTGTGTAAATAATGTATTAAAGGGATTGATAATTAAATTGCATATTAATGCGAAATACTTGTTTTACGATTTTATCCCGACGTTTCAGCGAAAAATCTACGGCGCGGACCTGAGCTGCGCCTTTCTTATGATTTATTTAGAGTAGGTTTTGATGGCGCCATCTGTTGACAGTATATAGAATTACTTTTCGAGTATGCGCAGTAAAACATTATTTACTACAAATGCTCATATTTCCCGTATTATTCAAATTTTTGAATTCAAATTTTAATACAATGTTTCTTTTACGTATTGTCAAGCATTCTGTAAGTTTCGTACAATTCGAAAGAAAACTCTGCATGTTATAATCGAAAAACATGCGGAGTTTGAAATTTTCAATTTAATACCGATTTTTAGTTACATTATGACAAATATTTTTATTGTCTCACTTTGGGTCCTAGTAATACTCCTCAAGCTCTTTAAAATGCACCAGAATCAACCTCCTAGCTAAACGCGTTTCCACGCTACGCTTATTTATAACCTTACATAAAGCTAATTCATAGCAATCACGCGTATATGCCTACACTGGTACGATGACGTCACAGGCAAAATAAATACTATGCGATAAACTCTTACAGATATGATCTATCCGTTGTTTGGTCAACCATTCTTTCCTCATTATTAGTTTCGTAGTTATTAGCGATTCAAATCTGACGGTATTTTATCACGCAAGAAAGTTCGACCGACTCTCAACCAGCGGCAAGACGTTTTCACGTCAAAAAAAAAAAATCTGGGAACATGATTCTGACTACAACTACTGCGAGAACAGTACTGCTTATCTGAAGGAAACTTATTGTCATTTTTAATATTGTTTCAGTATTTTCTTTTATCAAGCATAAAACTAGCATATGTATTTTTAATATGGGTAGTTGATTTCTCAGTTTTGCTTGGATTAATGCACTGTTTTTTAATTCTTTTTCTCAGTTTCAATTTTTATTTCTGTTTCGTTTCCCTAAATGGTAGTTCGTGTGTCAAAGAATGAATCTTTAAACAACGTGTTTCTTCACTGTAATGTTTAGATCTGACACATTTGATAAATCACCCTATAAATTCTTTTGAAACTGGAACTTTGCCGATCGGAAATATTACCGATTTGGATGAATCAGTATGAAGACAAAACAATAAAAGCAGCAGCAAAATATATTATTTACGCTTTTTTTTTTATTTCTTCCTTGTTTTAAAAACTTTTAAACGGTTGACTTTCATTGTTTCTGAATTTTATTTTATTTCTCTAGTTAACTATTTTAAATAGTAATCACTTGCTTGTTTCTGGCTTTTATTTTATTTATTTATTAACATATTTTTTGAAATTTTGTCAATATCCTTACACCTCCTCCTAACCAGTGTCCCGTATTAAAACTCAGAAAATCTGGACACTTTAATATAACTCATCACTACAGAAAAACTACAATAAAAGAATTTAATTTAAGTATAGAAAGTTAGGAAAGTAGATTAAGGATTTCGTATCAGAAATAATATCCAACACTCGAAATTACCAAACACGCTTTACAAGTCCAACTCGTTATAGTTTTGGTTCTGGGAACACTCCTTTATTCTGCAGCACAATAATAAATAAAATCGAAAGATTTCCCAACATTCCCCATTCATTCTAATGACCCAAATTACTAATATTACTTAGCAAAATCAGTGCGTGTCCATGCTCCCAGAATAATAGACATTAATGCGCAACAATTCAAAGAGCATTTTCAAAATTCTCTAGAATGGGAAAGAAATGACCATAAAACACCGACACCGGAACACTTCCTGAAAACTTAACCATTGTTGTTTGCTATCAGCCAGCGTAGGTATGCCACTTCTTGGGCGCATGCCAGACAAAGGGATACCGCACAAGTGCGTCAACAACAAGACGAAGAACACCTATATTGCGAGGGTGGAGGACCGCATTGCCTCTTCCTCACAGCTTTTACACTTTTTTGTTTTTAATCGTTCTGTGTTTGAGTGGGCCATAACAAGATTGGATCCATTTCTGATTAGGACGCTGGCTCTCTCTCTTTCTCTTGAAGGATTCTGTGTGAACTGGAACAAATTTAGAATAAATGTGCCCCATCTACTAGGTTTTTGACCTCTTAAAAAATGGGTATCATTCTTAGAGCTGGAAAGAAGTTGAGATACTTGAGCAATGAAAGGGTACTTGTTTTCGACGGCGATTAATCACGACTATAATCGTAAATTATTCCTGTTTTGAAAAATAATGATGCATGCGTGTGTGTCTGTTGGTTTGTAGGAAGTTTGCTACAACATGAGTTTGTTGTCTGCTAAAATCCGTCAAATAGTAATTAATTTCTGCTAAAGGCAGTAGAATTATCATGCATACGATATACACATTGAGAATTTATGTGCTTAAAATGAATGTATTGTGAGGCAACTATAACTGCCTAGCCAGGTTTTAAAAATTTCTATGTTAAAAACCGCATAAAAATTCATTACATCCGAATTTGTACCTATTAATGTAAACAAACCCCTACAGAGTTAATTTAAAAATTTGCTTAACAATTCTTATTATTATCGACAAACTGCCTCTTAAACATTAAAAAAATTATTAAAAAGAAAAATGAATTTTCTTTTTGCTCTTTAATAGTGTCGATTCACGTGGCACATGACAAAAGATAAAGCACATTTTGCCTACAATTTAATTGTGTGTTCTCTTGCGTTGCTGTCTGAAGTCATGTTTTTTTTACATCTGTAAGACGTGCAAGGGATTCCAAAATTAAATTGACGTAATCTCGTGAGCATGAATTGACTGCATTGTTATAAAACTTTGAAAAATGCTAAGTTTACGTCAAACGCCACACATTGTAATTTCAATACAAAATCATTATACAGGAATTAGATTGCCCTTGGAACTTCCTTACAGTGTTCTAGAACTTCAATGTAATTCTAAGCAGTGGCGAAGCTACATTTTTTTCCACACAGGGCGAACTTGGAACAAGCCGCTCTTCCTTTACAAGTTACATAGAGCGTATAAACCTCAAAATAAAAAATCTTTACGGCAGTGGCGAATCCAGGGGGGGGGGCTATAGGGCTGCAGCCAGGATTCTTGATTTTATTTAAAATCACTACAACTGTTTGTTCTTAGGTTTCCTTTTTTTAAAAAAAATAATAAGGGGCAGCATTGCTTTTTGGCTTGACAGGCTCGAAAATGTTCCTACTTTTCTAGTCATTCCACTTTTACTTGTAGCGTTGACGCAGTCGAAGACATTTCTTGGCTAGTTATTTCATTGTATTTTTTTATTAAATTATCGAAAGTATTGTAGTTTTCTTTATGATTCTTATTTTCAGGTGAGTAAAGTCTGTAAAGTTAAAGTGTTGTGGTTTACATAAGCCATGAGGTTTGACATTCGCCACGACGATAAAAACTTCTTATGCCCTCCGCCCCGCCCCGCCCGACCCAAATCCTGGATTCGCCACTGCTTTAGGGAAAAATATTATTATTAACGTAATTCATCGCTTGATGCCCTATGTCTGCAAATAGGCTGTGAAATCGCGCGCGTCCACCACCCCACCAGTCTTTCTTTCATATAACGGTATTTTACCGACGAAAAGCGGAAAACGCGAATCGTTTAGTTTTTTTTTTATATTTTCCCTTGTAAAAATCTGTTTAATATATTTCTCTTTTGGTTGTAGCATTAGTAACGATGCAAGCTTGCGCTTGTAGCAAAAGTTGCATCTCTGTACAATAAATAAATAAAATGCGAATTAAATACTTTAGTTAATATTTTTATGCGCACAGTAGTAATAGTAGTCTTGTGCTCTTCTTCGTTAGAAAATTGTTTTCTTGCCTGTCTGTTTTTGCCGCCCCTTTAGAAGTGCCGACGGTGGCAGATAGTTCCCCCACCCCCATAGCTTTGCCACAGGTCCTAAGATGGCTTGTGACGTTTCATTCTTCGCCTGCATAAACTCTCACTCCATTATCCGAAAACCCAAAGGATCGGTATTTGGAATAACTGCGTCGAAACTTGCCAAAATTATACCTGTTTAAAAATAATTTTAAAAAATAGTAAAATATATAGTTGTTGATATCACTAAGGAGATTCAACTCATTGTAGAAGAATTTAAGGAACGATTTTTTTAAATTTTGGTTTTAAAATTCGTTAACTTAATCTACAGTCAATGTCAACTCAAGTTGGCATTACATAGAAGGCTGCGAGCACGCAGTCACGGGTGAATGACGTAATAAGTATTTCTACGCTTCTTGGGGGGGGGGGAGGACTACATAAAATAAAATAAATTTCATTTTAAATGTAGATCTACAGTACTGCATAAAATATCGGTGCTTAAAGCAAAAGCTATTCAAATGTATGCATTGCTTTTAAAGATCGTATTCATGACTATGTAATAGGGCGTGACGGTACATTGCATGCTTTTCTTCGTATTGTCTGATGAGTTACCACAGATTATAGTTTTCGAAATAAGGATAAAAAATTGTTATATTTGGTAATTCCACTGTTTATGATCGAATTCTGTGAAAAATATGTACTTTTTTTAATAATTTCGGACAGAAGCGGCCCGAGGTAGCTTTACCAACCGGGCAAGGCAACAATATAGCGCCCCTCCCCACATACCCAACGTTTTTTTTAAAGTTTTATAAAGCCCGTATTCTAAATATGAAACAAAATTTTACTTAGAAATATTCATGTTTCACTTGTAAATATGACTTAATACAACTATGGTGAGAATTTTTGAACTTCAGAAATATTTAAGATTATATAGAGGTCATTGAGGAGAGAGCAAAAATAATATATTCAATAAACTTATTTTATAAATATATTACTTTATTTCCCAAGTTTATTGTACCATTTTTTTTCTTCACACTCCCGCTTTGGCGCCATTTCGGACTTTGGCGCCACGAGCTGTTACCAGGTTTGCCCTGGCCTCGGGCCGCCACTGTATTTGGTGATATTTGATTTTCGACGTTTTCCCATTCCAGAGCTAGAGTTTTGAATGCTAGGAATGCGAAACAGTTCTCCTATTCGAACTTTAATCTGCTTTCCCATAAAATAAATCCATTCTCTCTTTTTAAGTAGGAATACAAGGAATCTGTGGAAGAACTACCCTATTATTCTTTGAAAGGTGAATTATTTGAGAACGTTGCCTTTCAGATGCTAAAAGTTTGGGATGCTTTTTTTACATCTGATCATTATTCCTTTCTCTATTTCCTCATTCTTAACTTAGTTGGTTATTCGTTTGAGTGCCAGTGCTTTTGCACTTCTCCTCAACCCGAGTGTGAAAAGAGACCTTGTGAAAATCTCAAAAATTTAGCTAAATAGCATTTTTGAGTCTGTGTACAGAAGCCGCTTAAAATAAGGTTTAGGAGCTAGTTGGGAAAGGTTTGACTCATTTTGAGGTTGCAGTAAAATACAGTCGGACCTCTATTTAACGAACCTCTATTTTGCGAATTTCTCTATTTTGCGAACTTTTTCTTGGAACCAAGAACATTTTGCGAATTTCTTCGTAAAATAACCTCCAAATAGCGAAGTGCATTCTCTATTCAACGAACTTTTTCTTGTGATCCCATATATTTTTTTTTCTTCCTATTTCTCAAAATATTTCTAAACATTTCAAACTTATTCTTTCTTTTAACATATTTTATGGCGATCAATGACCTTGAAGCTGGAAGATGTCAAAGCGAAAGTGCTTGAGCATCGGAGAAAAAAATTTAATTCTTCGTGAAGTGGAAAAGGCGTGAAAAAAAAAGGATATTGCTTTAATATTTGGTATTCCTCCAACAGCTTATCAACCATAATAAAAAAAATCGTAATAAGATACAAAATTATGATTCATCGAATTCTTGTTCAAAACGTTTAAAAGCATGTGTCTATGAAGATGTGGATGAGGCAGTTTTGAAGTGAACAGTGCAAAAAATAAAAACAATACAGCAATAAATTGCGATGAAGACGAAAATGGAAATTATCATGATGCAGAAATCAACAAACCTTCGTATGATGAAATGCTAAAATTCATTAATTTTAATATAAAATTATTTTTTTAATTGAAAATACAATGTATTCCCGGACAATGTTTTTTTTTTATTCTTGTTTTCCTTGCAGATTTCTTTTTGATGGGTAAAATATATGAAACAAATAGATATTAATTTACAAAATAAAGGTGTGATTAATTACTTTTTAATAATATTTAGTGTTTATGAATTTAAAATCTGTTTTGTGTAGTTTAAAGTATATTAAAATGTTAATTCTATTTAACGAATTTTCCATCTAACGAACTTTTTTCGGGATTTAGCGACTTCGTTAAATAGAGGTCCGACTGTACTTCCAATAAAATATTTCAGCTCGGACTGTCTTAATTTAGGTGGTTTAACCCTCTAACTGCACATCCTGCGATTTCCGCAGGTTGGGAAGCTCGTCTGTTTTTTGCTGCAGCCTGCGATTTTTGCAAGCTAATTGGTTACTTAGCATTTTTAAAATGTTGAATGATATTATACTAATCAAGGCCTGGATGTAAGTAACAATTTGCTTGGTTCAACGATATTTGAACATGTTTTAAAACGTTGCATCGAAACAGTAATTCAAAAAGATTATGCAGTCAGAGGGTAAAGGGGAAGTGAACATCTAGTAGTCACGTATGGGTTTGCATGTTTCCTTTCATTGTGAGAGAAGGAAAGGGGTGTAGTGGAGCCGGCACGCCGTTCCGGCACTATGTTGTTTCAGATTGTAATTTTGTTTACAATACGGCTGATAGAATACATTTTATGCATTTTTACACATTATGTACAATTATTATACGTACATAGATTGAATCTTTGTGTTTTATGAACATTTTTTATAACCCGTTTGAATGAAACAATGTTAAAAAAAATGCAAATCCGACTTCCGACTTGTCAGTTTAAACGAACTGGGTCGTAAGTCGAGGAGTGTCGTGTCACTCTTTCAAGTTTTATTTAAAATTAATCTATTTACCTAAATAATAATAATTCTTTTCATTCTCAAGAGTTATTTATTTAATGTATATGATGTGTAAGTTAATTTAACATATCATTGCACTGCAGAACTTTACTGTAAAAAGCCGTGTGCTTACTACATTCTTTGTTCGAATCCTGGTTTTAAGAAACTGCACTTTAGTAACCGTCCCTTTCAAAATTGTAATTTGTTCCTTTCCCTCTTCATGGAAATTTTATTCCTGGATAGGCTTGCGCTTTTAAGAAAGCATTCTGGTTCGAACCCAAAGAGTTCCTTTCCCCTTTGAGGTTTATTGGTTTATTGCCTTGCTTTTTCTGTGAGAAAATCACAGCTGCGGGAAAGGGGTCCAGAGAAATCCTTTTTCCCACAGTTGAAGAATTTGGGCAGTGACAAAGAATGTCCAGCTGTTTCCTGTCTTGACTCACTAATTGGCAATTTCGAGCCATTTTTGAATCTTTGGGTATTGTTCGTTTTCAGGGCTTGGCTTTTCTTTGGGAACATTAAGAGTTGAGGGTCCAGTTGCCCCCTGGGGTGTTTTCTTCCTGCCAGCTGGTCCAGAGAGAGATGATGCCAATTAAGAAAGTAAGGGTAAAAAATCAAATTGATTCGCTCTTGGTGTTCTTACGTAGAAGAAGGTTTCACCCTCGTTGACCAATTGTGATCACGTTTTTCATTGGGGGTGGGGTCGCTAAATTTGTTTTTTGGCTTGGCGACATAATGAATCATTAGTTTAAAGTGGAATTTGGCGACAAGTTTTAAAGGGTTTACTGTAGAATAAAAATTCTGGTAAGACGCAATTGGGTTAGTGTATAGTTTTTTTTGGCGGTAGTCTTCCCGCCAAGTTTTGTATAAGGAGATTTTTTTTGGGAAGGGAGAACACAGAGATCAGACGAGAGAGGAAGCGGCATGTTATATGCAGATGTGAAAGGACAAGATCTTGATTCTGACCAATTGGCAACAATAGAAAATTTGAGCGCGGTGAAAGGAATCTCGGCAAATGACGACGCAGTTCGGTTTTTGGGTTGCTATGTTTGTTTGATGTTTTTGAGTAGCGTGCTCTGACCAGGCTGATGCATGCATGATAGCAGGGCGAGTTTTAGGCCACTTTGACATTCGGGCCTAGATACCGCGAATGGATGAGATGTCCGGCCTGCTAGGCAGTTTTCCTCTTACCACTGCGATCTTCAACAATGAGAGCGAACGACTGATAATCTGCTGATTATCTGGGGTGTGTCCGGCCTGCTAGGCAGTTTTTTCATCTTGCCACTGAGATCTTCAAAAATGAGTGCGAACGACTGGTCCGGCTTGCTAGGCGGTATATTATCTTATCCACTATGAACATCCCTCGAATTGGCGATTCCTCTGTGTCTCGACAAGCCTGCGAAAAAGAATGAACACTCCGGCTGTGATCATGTTTAGAGAAGTGAAAGAGACGAGTACTTACATGATTAATGCTCTAAGATCCGGCAGCAAATTGCATGGTTCCAATCATGATGCCGAGTTCCAAACCCCCAGCAAATAGATGAGTACAATTTTTGCAATTTTTCTAATGTCTTGTTTTGCTGACGTTTTAAGTGTGGATTAAAATTTTGGGAATCATTATCACCTTGCTAAATTTCCATAAATTTAAATTTAAATATCGTTTTCATGGTGTACATCTTTGCTAATATTTTTTTATATGGAACTGCCTCAAAATTGTGCACTAAGAATGTTTCTTGCTTGGAACCAGGGTTCTGAACTTAAATTACCATGGTAATAAACAAATTTGAAAATTAGTAAAATTTACTTGGAAACTTTAGTAGATCAGTAATTTGAATTTTAAATGATTAACTTGATATTCTGAATTTAAGCTGTAGTTGAGTCTAAATGATTAAATGTAGAGCTTTGATTTTTGTGCTTTAAAATCCAATTTAGACTGCAGTAAATGTTCAAAGAGTTAAAATATTAGATTGACTTTAAGAGTCATTGCTTTTTTATTAGATGCAAGAAAATTAAATCTTTAATCTAAAATGAAGCACAGTATTTGATAAAAAAAATGTTTTTGCAGCTAAAGATATAGGGTGTCTCAGATGTCTGAAATGAGCTTGCTAAATGCTGGTAAATCTCTAAATTTCATGTTTGATTGTTATTTTGTGTGCAGCTAGAAAATATTGAGATGGATTCTATTTAATTGCATCTTACATATGTGACTGTGTTGAGAGTATCTAACATGATTGATTTACCTTACCAATGGTAAATTTGAAATATTTGATATGTATAGGTAAAATAGATGGCATGACAACCTTTTAAATTTGAATGTTGATTATCTCACAACCAGCAAAGTTGCTGAAGAGTATTTGATGATTTTTTATATGTGTTTATTTTAATGAGGTGGCGCCCCTTTTGAAGTTTTGAATTTTTTGAACACGTTTCTTATGCATATCCAAGAGCCATTCATGAAGGCATTGTTTAAAATTATATGTATAATTCAATTTGATTTATTAAACGTTAGCCTTACAAAATCTCAAATCTTGTGTCTGTCAATTTCTTTATGCATTTCTGAGAAAATCACTGTGTGCTCATGAATCTGGTAGAAGTTAGAATTTTTGAACCTTGGGTATTCATTTGAAAAACACAACGCAATGAACTAGGATAAGAAAGGGATTAAAATTGAAATTCTTTATGTTTAAAGTCAATTGCTAAATTTATAAAATGACTACCGACAAATAACTAACACCACAGGAGACCCTGTAACCAGTAAGTGGTTTGCACCATTAGATGATGCGTACCTTGTGTTATAGTTGTCTGCTACTCTAGTACCGGCATATTCAGCTTCCAAATTCCCTGTGCTTCTCCGTGTACAAAAGTTCTACCGCCAAA